>JAJLRB010001689.1:0-137050 GCA_020976825.1 Odocoileus hemionus
TGTCACAAGTAGAGAGGGACCCTGAGGTCACACCAGCATCGCGAAGGAGCTCCATGGGCCCCAAATCAACTCGAGATGAGGCCCGCTTCCCCTGCATTGACTCCAGAGCCATCCCCCGTTCCCCATCAAACACGACCTGAGGCTTGACTCCCTTTAGGCAACTCCAGAGGTTCCCCGAGAACAACGGGCCAAGTCTAGAGGAGTACCAAGTTCAGCAGAGCAACTCGAGGACTGCTCCGTGTACCCCAAATTGCCTCGAGATGAGAGCTGATTCCCTGGCTTAGACTCAAGACGTAGGCCACCTTTCCACAAGCCCCTCAAGAGGAGGCTTCTCTCAGCAATAGGTATGAGGGAGGGACCCTGAGATTGCTGCCTCAATGGGCATATACACCGAGAAGCCCTGACTCGAAAGGAGGCCGGCTTTCCTTGCAGTGGCTTGAATACAGTCTAGTCTTTCATCTCACAAGCTGAAGGGATGTCTGCACCACCTGTGGAGTCCCTAAGAGAAAGCCCTAGGTCCCCGACTCCTTTCGACGGAATGCCTCACATGCCTCTGACACCTCGAGAGGCACGCAGAGCTCACTGCTTCAAAATTTGACGGAGCCTGACTCCTCTTGAACATTGACAGGAATCCCAGTATCCCTGTGGCTACTGGAAAGGGACCCTGGGTCTCCCGACTCACCTCGAGAAGCGTTCCTTTTGCCCTGCCAAGCCTCGAAGAGACTCCTGAGGTGTCCCTCGTAACTCGACAGGAGTCCTGACTTCGTTGAACCAAACACGAGGGTTGAAGGGCCATCCCCGCCGTAAGTCGAGAATGTACCCCAGGTCCCCCGCCGCAACTCGAGAAAAACCATGAGACTTCCCCCTCCAAGCGAGATGAGGCCCGATTCCCCTGCACTGCATGCAGAGCAATTCCGTGAGCCCCCTGAAACATGTCAGGAGCCTCGACTTGCTTGATGGATGTCGAGACAGTCCGCAAAAACACTGTCACAAGTAGAGAGGGACCCTGAGGTCACACCAGCATCGCGAAGGAGCTCCATGGGCCCCCCCAAATCAACTCGAGATGAGGCCCGCTTCCCCTGCATTGACTCCAGAGCCATCCCCCGTTCCCCATCAAACACGACCTGAGGCTTGACTCCCTTTAGGCAACTCCAGAGGTTCCCCGAGAACAACGGGCCAAGTCTAGAGGAGTACCAAGTTCAGCAGAGCAACTCGAGGACTGCTCCGTGTACCCCAAATTGCCTCGAGATGAGAGCTGATTCCCTGGCTTAGACTCAAGACGTAGGCCACCTTTCCACAAGCCCCTCAAGAGGAGGCTTCTCTCAGCAATAGGTATGAGGGAGGGACCCTGAGATTGCTGCCTCAATGGGCATATACACCGAGAAGCCCTGACTCGAAAGGAGGGCCGGCTTTCCTTGCAGTGGCTTGAATACAGTCTAGTCTTTTTCATCTCACAAGCTGAAGGGATGTCTGCACCACCTGTGGAGTCCCTAGAGAAAGCCCTAGGTCCCCGACTCCTTTTTCGACGGAATGCCTCACATGCCTCTGACACCTCGAGAGGCACGCAGAGCTCACTGCTTCAAAATTTGACGGAGCCTGACTCCTCTTGAACATTGACAGGAATCCCAGTATCCCTGTGGCTACTGGAAAGGGACCCTGGGTCTCCCGACTCACCTCGAGAAGCGTTCCTTTTGCCCTGCCAAGCCTCGAAGAGACTCCTGAGGTGTCCCTCGTAACTCGACAGGAGTCCTGACTTCGTTGAACCAACACGAGGGTTGAAGGGCCATCCCCCCGCCGTAAGTCGAGAATGTACCCCAGGTCCCCGCCGCAACTCGAGAAAAACCATGAGACTTCCCCCTCCAAGCGAGATGAGGCCCGATTCCCCTGCACTGCATGCAGAGCAATTCCGTGAGCCCCCTGAAACATGTCAGGAGCCTCGACTTGCTTGATGGATGTCGAGACAGTCCGCAAAAAACACTGTCACAAGTAGAGAGGGACCCTGAGGTCACACCAGCATGCGCGAAGGAGCTCCATGGGCCCCAAATCAACTCGAGATGAGGCCCGCTTCCCCTGCATTGACTCCAGAGCCATCCCCCGTTCCCCATCAAACACGACCTGAGGCTTGACTCCCTTTAGGCAACTCCAGAGGTTCCCCGAGAACAACGGGCCAAGTCTAGAGGAGTACCAAGTTCAGCAGCAGAGCAACTCGAGGACTGCTCCGTGTACCCCAAATTGCCTCGAGATGAGAGCTGATTCCCTGGCTAGACTCAAGACGTAGGCCACCTTTCCACAAGCCCCCAAGAGGAGGCTTCTCTCAGCAATAGGTATGAGGGAGGGACCCTGAGATTGCTGCCTCAATGGGCATATATACACACCGAGAAGCCCTGACTCGAAAGGAGGCCGGCTTTCCTTGCAGTGGCTTGAATACAGTCTAGTCTTTCATCTCACAAGCTGAAGGGATGTCTGCACCACCTGTGGAGTCCCTAGAGAAAGCCCTAGGTCCCCCGACTCCTTTCGACGACGGAATGCCTCACATGCCTCTGACACCTCGAGAGGCACGCGCAGAGCTCACTGCTTCAAAATTTTGACGGAGCCTGACTCCTCCTCTTGAACATTGACAGGAATCCCAGTATCCCTGTGGCTACTGGAAAGGGACCCTGGGTCTCCCGACTCACCTCGAGAAGCGTTCCTTTTGCCCTGCCAAGCCTCGAAGAGACTCCTGAGGTGTCCCTCGTAACTCGACAGGAGTCCTGACTTCGTTGAACCAACACGAGGGTTGAAGGGGGCCATCCCCGCCGTAAGTCGAGAATGTACCCCAGGTCCCCGCCGCAACTCGAGAAAAACCATGAGACTTTCCCCCTCCAAGCGAGATGAGGCCCGATTCCCCTGCACTGCATGCAGAGCAATTCCGTGAGCCCCCTGAAACATGTCAGGAGCCTCGACTTGCTTGATGATGTCGAGAGACAGTCCGCAAAAACACTGTCACAAGTAGAGAGGGACCCTGAGGTCACACCAGCATCGCGAAGGAGCTCCATGGGCCCCAAAAATCAACTCGAGATGAGGCCCGCTTCCCCTGCATTGACTCCAGAGCCATCCAGAGCCCCCCGTTCCCCATCAAACACGACCTGAGGCTTGACTCCCTTTAGGCAACTCCAGAGGTTCCCCGAGAACAACGGGCCAAGTCTAGAGGAGTACCAAGTTCAGCAGAGCAACTCGAGGACTGCTCCGTGTACCCCAAATTGCCTCGAGATGAGAGCTGATTCCCTGGCTTAGACTCAAGACGTAGGCCACCTTTCCACAAGCCCCTCAAGAGGAGGCTTCTCTCAGCAATAGGTATGAGGGAGGGACCCTGAGATTGCTGCCTCAATGGGCATATACACCGAGCCCTGACTCGAAAAGGAGGCCGGCTTTCCTTGCAGTGGCTTGAATACAGTCTAGTCTTTCATCTCACAAGCTGAAGGGATGTCTGCACCACCTGTGGAGTCCCTAGAGAAAGCCCTAGGTCCCCGACGACTCCTTTCGACGGAATGCCTCACATGCCTCTGACACCTCGAGAGGCACGCAGAGCTCACTGCTTCAAAATTTTTGGAGCCTGACTCCTCTTGAACATTGACAGGAATCCCAGTATCCCTGTGGCTACTGGAAAGGGACCTGGGTCTCCCGACTCACCTCGAGAAGCGTTCCTTTTGCCCTGCCAAAGCCTCGAAGAGACTCCTGAGGTGTCCCTCGTAACTCGACAGGAGTCCTGACTTCGTTGAACCAACACGAGGGTTGAAGGGCCATCCCCCCCGCCGTAAGTCGAGAATGTACCCCAGGTCCCCGCCGCAACTCGAGAAAAACCATGAGACTTCCCCCTCCAAGCGAGATGAGGCCCGATTCCCCTGCACTGCATGCAGAGCAATTCCGTGAGCCCCCTGAAACATGTCAGGAGCCTCGACTTGCTTGATGGATGTCGAGACAGTCCCGCAAAAACACTGTCACAAGTAGAGAGGGACCCTGAGGTCACACCAGCATCGCGAAGGAGCTCCATGGGCCCCAAATCAACTCTCGAGATGAGGCCCGCTTCCCCTGCATTGACTCCAGAGCCATCCCCCGTTCCCCATCAAACACGACCTGAGGCTTGACTCCCTTTAGGCAACTCCAGAGGTTTCCCCGAGAACAACGGGCCAAGTCTAGAGGAGTACCAAGTTCAGCAGAGCAACTCGAGGACTGCTCCGTGTACCCCAAATTGCCTCGAGATGAGAGCTGATTCCCTGGCTTAGACTCAAGACGTAGGCCACCTTTTCCACAAGCCCCTCAAGAGGAGGGCTTCTCTCAGCAATAGGTATGAGGGAGGGACCCTGAGATTGCTGCCTCAATGGGCATATACACCGAGAAGCCCTGACTCGAAAGGAGGCCGGGTTTCCTTGCAGTGGCTTGAATACAGTCTAGTCTTTCATCTCACAAGCTGAAAGGGATGTCTGCACCACCTGTGGAGTCCCTAGAGAAAGCCCTAGGTCCCCGACTCCTTTCGACGGAATGCCTCACATGCCTCTGACACCTCGAGAGGCACGCAGAGCTCACTGCTTCAAAATTTGACGGAGCCTGACTCCTCTTGAACATTGACAGGAATCCCAGTAGTATCCCTGTGGCTACTACTGGAAAGGGACCCTGGGTCTCCCGACCCGACTCACCTCGAGAAGCGTTCCTTTTGCCCTGCCAAGCCTCGAAGAGACTCCTGAGGTGTCCCTCGTAACTCGACAGGAGTCCTGACTTCGTTGAACCAACACGAGGGTTGAAGGGCCATCCCCCCCGCCGTAAGTCGAGAATGTACCCCAGGTCCCCGCCGCAACTCGAAAAAACCATGAGAGACTTCCCCCTCCAAGCGAGATGAGGCCCGATTCCCCTGCACTGCATGCAGAGCAATTCCGTGAGCCCCCTGAAACATGTCAGGAGCCTCGACTTGCTTGATGGATGTCGAGACAGTCCGCAAAAACACTGTCACAAGTAGAGAGGGGACCCTGAGGTCACACCAGCATCGCGAAGGAGCTCCATGGGCCCCAAATCAACTCGAGATGAGGCCCGCTTCCCCTGCATTGACTCCAGAGCCATCCCCCGTTCCCCATCAAACACGACCTGAGGCTTGACTCCCTTTAGGCAACTCCAGAGGTTCCCCGAGAACAACGGGCCAAGTCTAGAGGAGTACCAAGTTCAGCAGAGCAACTCGAGGACTGCTCCGTGTACCCCAAATTGCCTCGAGATGAGAGCTGATTCCCTGGCTTAGACTCAAGACGTAGGCCACCTTTCCACAAGCCCCTCAAGAGAGGAGGCTTCTCTCAGCAATAGGTATGAGGGAGGGACCCTGAGATTGCTGCCTCAATGGGCATATACACCGAGAAGCCCTGACTCGAAAGGAGGCCGGCTTTCCTTGCAGTGGCTTGAATACAGTCTAGTCTTTCATCTCACAAGCTGAAGGGATGTCTGCACCACCTGTGGAGTCCCTAGAGAAAGCCCTAGGTCCCCGACTCCTTTCGACGGAATGCCTCACATGCCTCTGACACCTCGAGAGGCACGCAGAGCTCACTGCTTCAAAATTTGACGGAGCCTGACTCCTCTTGAACATTGACAGGAATCCCAGTATCCCTGTGGCTACTGGAAAGGGACCCTGGGTCTCCCGACTCACCTCGAGAAGCGTTCCTTTTGCCCTGCCAAGCCCCGAAGAGACTCCTGAGGTGTCCCTCGTAACTCGACAGGAGTCCTGACTTCGTTGAACCACGAGGGTTGAAGGGCCATCCCCCCCGCCGTAAGTCGAGAATGTACCCCAGGTCCCCGCCGCAACTCGAGAAAAAACCATGAGACTTCCCCCTCCAAGCGAGATGAGGCCCGATTCCCCTGCACTGCATGCAGAGCAATTCCGTGAGCCCCCTGAAACATGTCAGGAGCCTCGACTTGCTTGATGGATGTCGAGACAGTCCGCAAAAACACTGTCACAAGTAGAGAGGGACCCTGAGGTCACACCAGCATCGCGAAGGAGCTCCATGGGGCCCCAAATCAACTCGAGATGAGGCCCGCTTCCCCTGCATTGACTCCAGAGCCATCCCCCGTTCCCCATCAAACACGACCTGAGGCTTGACTCCCTTTAGGCAACTCCAGAGGTTCCCCGAGAACAACGGGCCAAGTCTAGAGGAGTACCAAGTTCAGCAGAGCAACTCGAGGACTGCTCCGTGTACCCCAAATTGCCTCGAGATGAGAGCTGATTCCCTGGCTTAGACTCAAGACGTAGGCCACCTTTCCACAAGCCCCTCAAGAGGAGGCTTCTCTCAGCAATAGGTATGAGGGAGGGACCCTGAGATTGCTGCCTCAATGGGCATATACACCGAGAAGCCCTGACTCGAAAGGAGGCCGGCTTTCCTTGCAGTGGCTTGAATACAGTCTAGTCTTTCATCTCACAAGCTGAAGGGATGTCTGCACCACCTGTGGAGTCCCCAGAGAAAGCCCTAGGTCCGACGGAATGCCTCACATGCCTCTGACACCTCGAGAGGCACGCAGAGCTCACTGCTTCAAAATTTGACGGAGCCTGACTCCTCTTGAACATTGACAGGAATCCCAGTATCCCTGTGGCTACTGGAAAGGGACCCTGGGTCTCCCGACTCACCTCGAGAAGCGTTCCTTTTGCCCTGCCAAGCCTCGAAGAGACTCCTGAGGTGTCCCTCGTAACTCGACAGGAGTCCTGACTTCGTTGAACCAACACGAGGGTTGAAGGGCCATCCCCGCCGTAAGTCGAGAATGTACCCCAGGTCCCCGCCGCAACTCGAGAGAAAAAAACCATGAGACTTCCCCCTCCAAGCGAGAGGCCCGATTCCCCTGCACTGCATGCAGAGCAATTCCGTGAGCCCCCTGAAACATGTCAGGAGCCTCTCGACTTGCTTGATGGATGTCGAGACAGTCCGCAAAAAACACTGTCACAAGTAGAGAGGGACCCTGAGGTCACACCAGCATCGCGAAGGAGCTCCATGGGCCCCAAATCAACTCGAGATGAGGCCCGCTTCCCCTGCATTGACTCCAGAGCCATCCCCCGTTCCCCATCAAACACGACCTGAGGCTTGACTCCCTTTAGGCAACTCCAGAGGTTCCCCGAGAACAACGGGCCAAGTCTAGAGGAGTACCAAGTTCAGCAGAGCAACTCGAGGACTGCTCCGTGTACCCCAAATTGCCTCGAGATGAGAGCTGATTCCCTGGCTTAGACTCAAGACGTAGGCCACCTTTCCACAAGCCCCTCAAGAGGAGGCTTCTCTCAGCAATAGGTATGAGGGAGGGACCCTGAGATTGCTGCCTCAATGGGCATATACACCGAGAAGCCCTGACTCGAAAGGAGGCCGGCTTTCCTTGCAGTGGCTTGAATACAGTCTAGTCTTTCATCTCACAAGCTGAAGGGATGTCTGCACCACCTGTGGAGTCCCTAGAGAAAGCCCTAGGTCCCCGACTCCTTTCGACGGAATGCCTCACATGCCTCTGACACCTCGAGAGGCACGCAGAGCTCACTGCTTCAAAATTTGACGGAGCCTGACTCCTCTTGAACATTGACAGGAATCCCAGTATCCCTGTGGCTACTGGAAAGGGACCCTGGGTCTCCCGACTCACCTCGAGAAGCGTTCCTTTTGCCCTGCCAAGCCTCGAAGAGACTCCTGAGGTGTCCCTCGTAACTCGACAGGAGTCCTGACTTCGTTGAACAAACACGAGGGTTGTTGAAGGGCCATCCCCCCCGCCGTAAGTCGAGAATGTACCCCCCAGGTCCCCGCCGCAACTCGAGAAAAACCATGAGACTTCCCCCTCCAAGCGAGATGAGGCCCGATTCCCCTGCACTGCATGCAGAGCAATTCCGTGAGCCCCCTGAAACATGTCAGGAGCCTCGACTTGCTTGATGGATGTCGTCGAGACAGTCCGCAAAAACACTGTCACAAGTAGAGAGGGACCCTGAGGTCACACCAGCATCGCGAAGGAGCTCCATGGGCCCCAAATCAACTCGAGATGAGGCCCGCTTCCCCTGCATTGACTCCAGAGCCATCCCCCGTTCCCCATCAAACACGACCTGAGGCTTGACTCCCTTTAGGCAACTCCAGAGGTTCCCCGAGAACAACGGGCCAAGTCTAGAGGAGTACCAAGTTCAGCAGAGCAACTCGAGGACTGCTCCGTGTACCCCAAATTGCCTCGAGATGAGAGCTGATTCCCTGGCTTAGACTCAAGACGTAGGCCACCTTTCCACAAGCCCCTCAAGAGGAGGCTTCTCTCAGCAATAGGTATGAGGGAGGGACCCTGAGATTGCTGCCTCAATGGGCATATACACCGAGAAGCCCTGACTCGAAAGGAGGCCGGCTTTCCTTGCAGTGGCTTGAATACAGTCTAGTCTTTCATCTCACAAGCTGAAGGGATGTCTGCACCACCTGTGGAGTCCCTAGAGAAAGCCCTAGGTCCCCGACTCCTTTCGACGGAATGCCTCACATGCCTCTGACACCTCGAGAGGCACGCAGAGCTCACTGCTTCAAAATTTGACGGAGCCTGACTCCTCTTGAACATTGACAGGAATCCCAGTATCCCTGTGGCTACTGGAAAGGGACCCTGGGTCTCCCGACTCACCTCGAGAAGCGTCCCTTTTGCCCTGCCAAGCCTCGAAGAGACTCCTGAGGTGTCCCTCGTAACTCGACAGGAGTCCTGACTTCGTTGAACCAACACGAGGGTTGAAGGGCCATCCCCGCCGTAAGTCGAGAATGTACCCCAGGTCCCCGCCGCAACTCGAGAAAAACCATGAGACTTCCCCCTCCAAGCGAGATGAGGCCCGATTCCCCTGCACTGCATGCAGAGCAATTCCGTGAGCCCCCTGAAACATGTCAGGAGCCTCGACTTGCTTGATGGATGTCGAGACAGTCCGCAAAAACACTGTCACAAGTAGAGAGGGACCCTGAGGTCACACCAGCATCGCGAAGGAGCTCCATGGGCCCCAAATCAACTCGAGATGAGGCCCGCTTCCCCTGCATTGACTCCAGAGCCATCCCCCGTTCCCCATCAAACACGACCTGAGGCTTGACTCCCTTTAGGCAACTCCAGAGGTTCCCCGAGAACAACGGGCCAAGTCTAGAGGAGTACCAAGTTCAGCAGAGCAACTCGAGGACTGCTCCGTGTACCCCAAATTGCCTCGAGATGAGAGCTGATTCCCTGGCTTAGACTCAAGACGTAGGCCACCTTTCCACAAGCCCCTCAAGAGGAGGCTTCTCTCAGCAATAGGTATGAGGGAGGGACCCTGAGATTGCTGCCTCAATGGGCATATACACCGAGAAGCCCTGACTCGAAAGGAGGCCGGCTTTCCTTGCAGTGGCTTGAATACAGTCTAGTCTTTCATCTCACAAGCTGAAGGGATGTCTGCACCACCTGTGGAGTCCCTAGAGAAAGCCCTAGGTCCCCGACTCCTTTCGACGGAATGCCTCACATGCCTCTGACACCTCGAGAGGCACGCAGAGCTCACTGCTTCAAAATTTGACGGAGCCTGACTCCTCTTGAACATTGACAGGAATCCCAGTATCCCTGTGGCTACTGGAAAGGGACCCTGGGTCTCCCGACTCACCTCGAGAAGCGTTCCTTTTGCCCTGCCAAGCCTCGAAGAGACTCCTGAGGTGTCCCTCGTAACTCGACAGGAGTCCTGACTTCGTTGAACCAACACGAGGGTTGAAGGGCCATCCCCCCCGTAAGTCGAGAATGTACCCCAGGTCCCCGCCGCAACTCGAGAAAAACCATGAGACTTCCCCCTCCAAGCGAGATGAGGCCCGATTCCCCTGCACTGCATGCAGAGCAATTCCGTGAGCCCCCTGAAACATGTCAGGAGCCTCGACTTGCTTGATGGATGTCGAGACAGTCCGCAAAAACACTGTCACAAGTAGAGAGGACCCCCTGAGGTCACACCAGCATCGCGAAGGAGCTCCATGGGCCCCAAATCAACTCGAGATGAGGCCCGCTTCCCCTGCATTGACTCCAGAGCCATCCCCCCGTTCCCCATCAAACACGACCTGAGGCTTGACTCCCTTTAGGCAACTCCAGAGGTTCCCCGAGAACAACGGGCCAAGTCTAGAGGAGTACCAAGTTCAGCAGAGCAACTCGAGGACTGCTCCGTGTACCCCAAATTGCCTCGAGATGAGAGCTGATTCCCTGGCTTAGACTCAAGACGTAGGCCACCTTTCCACAAGCCCCTCAAGAGGAGGCTTCTCTCAGCAATAGGTATGAGGGAGGGACCCTGAGATTGCTGCCTCAATGGGCATATACACCGAGAAGCCCTGACTCGAAAGGAGGCCGGCTTTCCTTGCAGTGGCTTGAATACAGTCTAGTCTTTCATCTCACAAGCTGAAGGGATGTCTGCACCACCTGTGGAGTCCCTAGAGAAAGCCCTAGGTCCCCGACTCCTTTCGACGGAATGCCTCACATGCCTCTGACACCTCGAGAGGCACGCAGAGCTCACTGCTTCAAAATTTGACGGAGCCTGACTCCTCTTGAACATTGACAGGAATCCCAGTATCCCTGTGGCTACTGGAAAGGGACCCTGGGTCTCCCGACTCACCTCGAGAAGCGTTCCTTTTGCCCTGCCAAGCCTCGAAGAGACTCCTGAGGTGTCCCTCGTAACTCGACAGGAGTCCTGACTTCGTTGAACAAACACGAGGGTTGAAGGGCCATCCCCGCCGTAAGTCGAGAATGTACCCCAGGTCCCCGCCGCAACTCGAGAAAAACCATGAGACTTCCCCCTCCAAGCGAGATGAGGCCCGATTCCCCTGCACTGCATGCAGAGCAATTCCGTGAGCCCCCTGAAACATGTCAGGAGCCTCGACTTGCTTGATGGATGTCGAGACAGTCCGCAAAAACACTGTCACAAGTAGAGAGGGACCCTGAGGTCACACCATCGCGAAGGAGCTCCATGGGCCCCAAATCAACTCGAGATGAGGCCCGCTTCCCCTGCATTGACTCCAGAGCCATCCCCCGTTCCCCATCAAACACGACCTGAGGCTTGACTCCCTTTAGGCAACTCCAGAGGTTCCCCGAGAACAACGGGCCAAGTCTAGAGGAGTACCAAGTTCAGCAGAGCAACTCGAGGACTGCTCCGTGTACCCCAAATTGCCTCGAGATGAGAGCTGATTCCCTGGCTTAGACTCAAGACGTAGGCCACCTTTCCACAAGCCCCTCAAGAGGAGGCTTCTCTCAGCAATAGGTATGAGGGAGGGACCCTGAGATTGCTGCCTCAATGGGCATATACACCGAGAAGCCCTGACTCGAAAGGTGCCTCACATGCCTCTGACACCTCGAGAGGCACGCAGAGCTCACTGCTTCAAAATTTGACGGAGCCTGACTCCTCTTGAACATTGACAGGAATCCCAGTATCCCTGTGGCTACTGGAAAGGGACCCTGGGTCTCCCGACTCACCTCGAGAAGCGTTCCTTTTGCCCTGCCAAGCCCCCAAATCAACTCGAGATGAGGCCCGCTTCCCCTGCATTGACTCCAGAGCCATCCCCCGTTCCCCATCAAACACGACCTGAGGCTTGACTCCCTTTAGGCAACTCCAGAGGTTCCCCGAGAACAACGGGCCAAGTCTAGAGGAGTACCAAGTTCAGCAGAGCAACTCGAGGACTGCTCCGTGTACCCCAAATTGCCTCGAGATGAGAGCTGATTCCCTGGCTTAGACTCAAGACGTAGGCCACCTTTCCACAAGCCCCTCAAGAGGAGGCTTCTCTCAGCAATAGGTATGAGGGAGGGACCCTGAGATTGCTGCCTCAATGGGCATATACACCGAGAAGCCCTGACTCGAAAGGAGGCCGGCTTTCCTTGCAGTGGCTTGAATACAGTCTAGTCTTTCATCTCACAAGCTGAAGGGATGTCTGCACCACCTGTGGAGTCCCTAGAGAAAGCCCTAGGTCCCCGACTCCTTTCGACGGAATGCCTCACATGCCTCTGACACCTCGAGAGGCACGCAGAGCTCATGCTTCAAAATTTGACGGAGCCTGACTCCTCTTGAACATTGACAGGAATCCCAGTATCCCTGTGGCTACTGGAAAGGGACCCTGGGTCTCCCGACTCACCTCGAGAAGCGTTCCTTTTGCCCTGCCAAGCCTCGAAGAGACTCCTGAGGTGTCCCTCGTAACTCGACAGGAGTCCTGACTTCGTTGAACCAACACGAGGGTTGAAGGGCCATCCCCGCCGTAAGTCGAGAATGTACCCCAGGTCCCGCCGCAACTCGAGAAAAAACCATGAGACTTCCCCCTCCAAGCGAGATGAGGCCCGATTCCCCTGCACTGCATGCAGAGCAATTCCGTGAGCCCCCTGAAACATGTCAGGAGCCTCGACTTGCTTGATGGATGTCGAGACAGTCCGCAAAAAACACTGTCACAAGTAGAGAGGGACCCTGAGGTCACACCAGCATCGCGAAGGAGCTCCATGGGCCCCAAATCAACTCGAGATGAGGCCCGCTTCCCCTGCATTGACTCCAGAGCCATCCCCCGTTCCCCATCAAACACGACCTGAGGCTTGACTCCCTTTAGGCAACTCCAGAGGTTCCCCGAGAACAACGGGCCAAGTCTAGAGGAGTACCAAGTTCAGCAGAGCAACTCGAGGACTGCTCCGTGTACCCCAAATTGCCTCGAGATGAGAGCTGATTCCCTGGCTTAGACTCAAGACGTAGGCCACCTTTCCACAAGCCCCTCAAGAGGAGGCTTCTCTCAGCAATAGGTATGAGGGAGGGACCCTGAGATTGCTGCCTCAATGGGCATATACACCGAGAAGCCCTGACTCGAAAGGAGGCCGGCTTTCCTTGCAGTGGCTTGAATACAGTCTAGTCTTTCATCTCACAAGCTGAAGGGATGTCTGCACCACCTGTGGAGTCCCTAGAGAAAGCCCTAGGTCCCCGACTCCTTTCGACGGAATGCCTCACATGCCTCTGACACCTCGAGAGGCACGCAGAGCTCACTGCTTCAAAATTTGACGGAGCCTGACTCCTCTTGAACATTGACAGGAACCCCAGTATCCCTGTGGCTACTGGAAAGGGACCCTGGGTCTCCCGACTCACCTCGAGAAGCGTTCCTTTTGCCCTGCCAAGCCTCGAAGAGACTCCTGAGGTGTCCCTCGTAACTCGACAGGAGTCCTGACTTCGTTGAACCAACACGAGGGTTGAAGGGCCATCCCCGCCGTAAGTCGAGAATGTACCCCAGGTCCCCGCCGCAACTCGAGAAAAACCATGAGACTTCCCCCTCCAAGCGAGATGGGGCCCGATTCCCCTGCACTGCATGCAGAGCAATTCCGTGAGCCCCCTGAAACATGTCAGGAGCCTCGACTTGCTTGATGGATGTCGAGACAGTCCGCAAAAAACACTGTCACAAGTAGAGAGGGACCCTGAGGTCACACCAGCATCGCGAAGGAGCTCCATGGGCCCCAAATCAACTCGAGATGAGGCCCGCTTCCCCTGCATTGACTCCAGAGCCATCCCCCGTTCCCCATCAAACACGACCTGAGGCTTGACTCCCTTTAGGCAACTCCAGAGGTTCCCCGAGAACAACGGGCCAAGTCTAGAGGAGTACCAAGTTCAGCAGAGCAACTCGAGGACTGCTCCGTGTACCCCAAATTGCCTCGAGATGAGAGCTGATTCCCTGGCTTAGACTCAAGACGTAGGCCACCTTTCCACAAGCCCCTCAAGAGGAGGCTTCTCTCAGCAATAGGTATGAGGGAGGGACCCTGAGATTGCTGCCTCAATGGGCATATACACCGAGAAGCCCTGACTCGAAAGGAGGCCGGCTTTCCTTGCAGTGGCTTGAATACAGTCTAGTCTTTCATCTCACAAGCTGAAGGGATGTCTGCACCACCTGTGGAGTCCCTAGAGAAAGCCCTAGGTCCCCGACTCCTTTCGACGGAATGCCTCACATGCCTCTGACACCTCGAGAGGCACGCAGAGCTCACTGCTTCAAAATTTGACGGAGCCTGACTCCTCTTGAACATTGACAGGAATCCCAGTATCCCTGTGGCTACTGGAAAGGGACCCTGGGTCTCCCGACTCACCTCGAGAAGCGTTCCTTTTGCCCTGCCAAGCCTCGAAGAGACTCCTGAGGTGTCCCTCGTAACTCGACAGGAGTCCTGACTTCGTTGAACCAACACGAGGGTTTTGAAGGGCCATCCCGCCGTTTAAGTCGAGAATGTACCCAGGTCCCCCGCCGCAACTCGAGAAAAACCATGAGACTTCCCCCTCCAAGCGAGATGAGGCCCGATTCCCCTGCACTGCATGCAGAGCAATTCCGTGAGCCCCCTGAAACATGTCAGGAGCCTCGACTTGCTTGATGGATGTCGAGACAGTCCGCAAAAAAAACACTGTCACAAGTAGAGAGGGACCCTGAGGTCACACCAGCATCGCGAAGGAGCTCCATGGGCCCCAAATCAACTCTCGAGATGAGGCCCGCTTCCCCTGCATTGACTCCAGAGCCATCCCCCGTTCCCCATCAAACACGACCTGAGGCTTGACTCCCTTTAGGCAACTCCAGAGGTTCCCCCCGAGAACAAAACGGGCCCCGAGTCTAGAGGAGTACCAAGTTCAGCAGAGCAACTCGAGGACTGCTCCGTGTACCCCAAATTGCCTCGAGATGAGAGCTGACTCCCTGGCTTAGGGACTCAAGACGTAGGCCACCTTTCCACAAGCCCCTCAAGAGGAGGCTTCTCTCAGCAATAGGTATGAGGGAGGGACCCTGAGATTGCTGCCTCAATGGGCATATACACCGAGAAGCCCTGACTCGAAAGGAGGCCGGCTTTCCTTGCAGTGGCTTGAATACAGTCTAGTCTTTCATCTCACAAGCTGCAATAAGGGATGTCTGCACCACCTGTGGAGTCCCTAGAGAAAGCCCTAGGTCCACCCCCGACTCCTTTCGACGGAATGCCTCACATGCCTCTGACACCCACCTCGAGAGGCACGCAGAGCTCACTGCTTCAAAATTTGACGGAGCCTGACTGCCTCTTGAACATTGACAGGAATCCCAGTATCCCTGTGGCTACTGGAAAGGACCCCCTGGGTCTCCCGACTCACCTCGAGAAGCGTTCCTTTTGCCCTGCCAAGCCTCGAAGAGACTCCTGAGGTGTCCCTCGTAACTCGACAGGAGTCCTGACTTCGTTGAACCAACACGAGGGTTGAAGGGCCATCCCCGCCGTAAGTCGAGAATGTACCCCAGGTCCCCGCCGCAACTCGAGGAAAACCATGAGACTTCCCCCTCCAAGCGAGATGAGGCCCGATTCCCCTGCACTGCATGCAGAGCAATTCCGTGAGCCCCCTGAAACATGTCAGGAGCCTCGACTTGCTTGATGGATGTCGAGACAGTCCGCAAAAACACTGTCACAAGTAGAGAGGGACCCTGAGGTCACACCAGCATCGCGAAGGAGCTCCATGGGCCCCAAACATACTCGAGATGAGGCCCGCTTCCCCTGCATTGACTCCAGAGCCATCCCCCGTTCCCCATCAAACACGACCTGAGGCTTGACTCCCTTTAGGCAACTCCAGCTAGGTTCCCCGAGAACAACGGGCCAAGTCTAGAGGGAGTACCAAGTTCAGCAGAGCAACTCGAGGACTGCTCCGTGTACCCCAAATTGCCCTCGAGATGAGAGCTGATTCCCCTGGCTTAGACTCAAGACGTAGGCCACCTTTCCACAAGCCCCTCATGAGGAGGCTTCTCTCAGCAATAGGTATGAGGGAGGGACCCTGAGATTGCTGCCTCAATGGGCATATACACCGAGAAGCCCTGACTCGAAAGGAGGCCGGCTTTCCTTGCAGTGGCCTTGATTGAATACAGTCTAGTCTTTCATCTCACAAGCTGAAGGGGATGTCTGCACCCACCTGTGGAGTCCCTAGAGAAAGCCCTAGGTCGCCCCCGACTCCTTTTTCGACGGAATGCCTCACATGCCTCTGACACCTCGAGAGGCACGCAGAGCTCACTGCTTCAAAATTTGACGGAGCCTGACTCCTCTTGAACATTGACAGGAATCCCAGTATCCCTGTGGCTACTGGAAAGGGACCCTGGGTCTCCCGACTCACCTCGAGAAGCGTTCCTTTTGCCCTGCCAAGCCTCGAAGAGACTCCTGAGGTGTCCCTCGTAACTCGACAGGAGTCTTGACTTCGTTGAAAAAAAAACCAACACGAGGGATTGAAGGGCCCCATCCCCGCCGTAAGTCGAGAATGTACCCCAGGTCCCCGCCGCAACTCGAGAAAAACCATGAGACTTCCCCTCCAAGCGAGATGATGGCCCGATTCCCCTGCACTGCATGCAGAGCAATTCCGTGAGCCCCCTGAAACATGTCAGGAGCCTCGACTTGCTTGATGGATGTCGAGACAGTCCGCAAAAAAACACACTGTCACATCCATGTAGAGAGGACCCTGAGGTCACACCAGCATCGCGAAGGAGGGCTCCATGGCCACCCAAATCAACTCGAGATGAGGGCCCGCTTCCCCTGCATTGACTCCAGAGCCATCCCCCGTTCCCCATCAAACACGACCTGAGGCTTGACTCCCTTTAGGCAACTCCAGAGGTTCCCCGAGAACAACGCTCCAAGTCTAGAGGAGTACCAAGTCTCAGCAGAGCAACTCGAGGACTGCTCCGTTGTGTACCCAAATTGCCTCGAGATGAG
The DNA here is from genome assembly GCA_020976825.1 of Odocoileus hemionus. NCBI lineage: Eukaryota > Metazoa > Chordata > Mammalia > Artiodactyla > Cervidae > Odocoileus > Odocoileus hemionus. Next base: position 16,654 of record JAJLRB010001689.1, read on the forward strand.
AGCTGATTCCCTGGCTTAGACTCAAGACAAGTAGGCCACCTTTCCACAAGCCCCTCAAGAGGAGGCTTCTCTCAGCAATAGGTATGAGGGAGGGACCCTGAGATTGCTGCCTCAATGGGCATATACACCGAGAAGCCCTGACTCGAAAGGAGGCCGGCTTTCCTTGCAGTGGCTTGAATACAGTCTAGTCTTTCATCTCACAAGCTGAAGGGATGTCTGCACCACCTGTGGAGTCCCTAGAGAAAGCCCTAGGTCCCCGACTCCTTTCGACGGAATGCCTCACATGCCTCTGACACCTCGAGAGGCACGCAGAGCTCACTGCTTCAAAATTTGACGGAGCCTGACTCCTCTTGAACATTGACAGGAATCCCAGTTATCCCTGTGGCTACTGGAAAGGGACCCTGGGTCTCCCGACTCACCTCGAGAAGCGTTCCTTTTGCCCTGCCAAGCCTCGAAGAGACTCCTGAGGTGTCCCTCGTAACTCGACAGGAGTCCTGACTTCGTTGAACCAACACGAGGGTTGAAGGGCCATCCCCCGCCGTAAGTCGAGAATGTACCCCAGGTCCCCCCGCCGCAACTCGAGAAAAACCATGAGACTTCCCCCTCCAAGCGAGATGAGGCCCCGATTTCCCTGCACTGCATGCAGAGCAATTCCGTGAGCCCCCCTGAACAAACATGTCAGGAGCCTCGACTTGCTTGATGGATGTCGAGACAGTCCGCAAAAAACACTGTCACAAGTAGAGAGGGACCCTGAGGTCACACCACAGCGCGAAGGAGCTCCATGGGCCCCAAATCAACTCGAGATGAGGCCCGCTTCCCCTGCATTGACTCCAGAGCCATCCCCCGTTCCCCATCAAACACGACCTGAGGCTTGACTCCCTTTAGGCAACTCCAGAGGTTCCCCGGATGAGAACAACGGGCCAAGTCTAGAGGAGTACCAAGTTCAGCAGAGCAACTCGAGGACTGCTCCGTGTACCCCAAATTGCCTCGAGATCGAAGAGAGCTGTTTCCCCTAGGGCTTAAGACTCAAGACGTAGGCCCACCTTTCCACAAGCCCCTCAAGAGGAGGCTTCTCATCTTCAGCAATAGTATGAGGGAGGGACCCTGATTGATTGCTGCCTCAATGGGCATATACACCGAGAAGCCCTGACTCGAAAGGAGGCCGGTTTCCTTGCAGTGGCTTGAATACAGTCTAGTCTTTCATCTCACAAGCTGAAGGGATGTCTGCACCACCTGTGGAGTCCCTAGAGAAAGCCCTAGGTCCCCGACTCCTTTCGACGGAATGCCTCACATGCCTCTGACACCTCGAGAGGACACGCAGAGCTCTCACTGCTTCAAAATTTGACGGAGCCTGACTCCTCTTGAACATTGACAGGAATCCCAGTATCCCTGTGGCTACTGGAAAGGGACCCTGGGTCTCCCGACTCACCTCGAGAAGCGTCCCTTTTGCCCCTGCCAAGCCTCGAAGAGACTGCCTGAGGGTGTCCCTCGTAAACTCGACAGGAGTCCTGACTTCGTGAACAACACGAGGGTTGAAGGGCCATCCCCGCCGTAAGTCGAAGAATGTACCCCAGGTCCCCCGCCGCAACTCGAGAAAAACCATGAGACTTCCCCCTCCAAGCGAGATGAGGCCCGATTCCCCTGCACTGCATGCAGAGCAATTCCGTGAGCCCCCTGAAACATGTCAGGAGCCTCGACTTGCTTGATGGATGTCGAGACAGTCCGCAAAAACACTGTCACAAGTAGAGAGGGACCCTGAGGTCACACCAGCATCGCGAAGGAGCTCCATGGGCCCCAAATCAACTCGAGATGAGGCCCGCTTCCCCTGCATTGACTCCAGAGCCATCCCCCGTTCCCCATCAAACACGACCTGAGGCTTGACTCCCTTTAGGCAACTCCAGAGGTTCCCCGAGAACAACGGGCCAAGTCTAGAGAGAGTACCAAGTTCAGCAGAGCAACTCGAGGACTGCTCCGTGTACCCCAAATTGCCTCGAGATGAGAGCTGATTCCCTGGCTTAGACTCAAGACGTAGGCCACCTTTCCACAAGCCCCTCAAGAGGAGGCTTCTCTCAGCAATAGGTATGAGGGAGGGACCCTGAGATTGCTGCCTCAATGGGCATATACACCGAGAAGCCCTGACTCGAAAGGAGGCCGGCTTTCCTTGCAGTGGCTTGAATACAGTCTAGTCTTTCATCTCACAAGCTGAAGGGATGTCTGCACCACCTGTGGAGTCCCTAGAGAAAGCCCTAGGTCCCCGACCCTTTCGACGGAATGCCTCACATGCCTCTGACACCTCGAGAGCACGCAGAGCTCACTGCTTCAAAATTTGACGGAGCCTGACTCCTCTTGAACATTGACAGGAATCCCAGTATCCCTGTGGCTACTGGAAAGGGACCCTGGGTCTCCCGACTCACCTCGAGAAGCGTTCCTTTTGCCCTGCCAAGCCTCGAAGAGACTCCTGAGGTGTCCCTCGTAACTCGACAGGAGTCCTGACTTCGTTGAACAAACACGAGGGTTGAAGGGCCATCCCCGCCGTAAGTCGAGAATGTACCCCAGGTCCCCGCCGCAACTCGAGAAAAACCATGAGACTTCCCCCTCCAAGCGAGATGAGGCCCGATTCCCCTGCACTGCATGCAGAGCAATTCCGTGAGCCCCCTGAAACATGTCAGGAGCCTCGACTTGCTTGATGGATGTCGAGACAGTCCGCAAAAACACTGTCACAAGTAGAGAGGGACCCTGAGGTCACACCAGCATCGCGAAGGAGCTCCATGGGCCCCAAATCAACTCGAGATGAGGCCCGCTTCCCCTGCATTGACTCCAGAGCCATCCCCCGTTCCCCATCAAACACGACCTGAGGCTTGACTCCCTTTAGGCAACTCCAGAGGTTCCCCGAGAACAACGGGCCAAGTCTAGAGGAGTACCAAGTTCAGCAGAGCAACTCGAGGACTGCTCCGTGTACCCCAAATTGCCTCGAGATGAGAGCTGACTCCCTGGCTTAGACTCAAGACGTAGGCCACCTTTCCACAAGCCCCTCAAGAGGAGGCTTCTCTCAGCAATAGGTATGAGGGAGGGACCCTGAGATTGCTGCCTCAATGGGCATATACACCGAGAAGCCCTGACTCGAAAGGAGGCCGGCTTTCCTTGCAGTGGCTTGAATACAGTCTAGTCTTTCATCTCACAAAGCCTGAAGGATGTCTGCACCACCTGTGGAGGTCCCTAGAGAAAGCCCTAGTGTCCCCGACTCCTTTCGACGGAATGCCTCACATGCCTCTGACACCCCGAGAGGCACGCAGAGCTCACTGCTTCAAAATTTGACGTGAGCCTGACTCCTCTTGACATTGACAGGAATCCCAGTATCCCTGTGGCATAACTGGAAAGGGACCCTGGGTCTCCCGACTCACCTCGAGAAGCGTTCTCTTTTGCCCTGCCAAGCCTCGAAGAGACTCCTGAGTGTCCCTCGTAACTCGACAGGAGTCCTGACTTCGTTGAACCAAACACGAGGGTTGAAGGGCCATCCCCGCCGTAAGTCGAGAATGTACCCCAGTCCCCGCCGCAACTCGAGAAAAACCATGAGACTTCCCCTCCAAGCGAGATGAGGCCCCGATTCCCCTGCACTGCATGCAGAGCAATTCCGTGAGCCCCCTGAAACATGTCAGGAGCCTCGACTTGCTTGATGGATGTCGAGACAGTCCGCAAAAAACACTGTCACAATAGAGGAGGGACCCTGAGGTCACACAGCATCGCGAAGGAGCTCCATGGGCCCCAAATCAACTCGAGATGAGGGCCCGCTTCCCCTGCATTGACTCCAGAGCCATCCCCCGTTCCCCATCAAACACGGACCTGAGGCTTGACTCCCTTTAGGCAACTCCAGAGGTTCCCCGAGAACAACGGGGCCAAGTCTAGAGGAGTACCAAGTTCAGCAGAGCAACTCGAGGACTGCTCCGTGTACCCCAAATTGCCTCGAGATGAGAGCTGATTCCCTGGCTTAGACTCAAGACGTAGGCCACCTTTCCACAAGCCCCTCAAGAGGAGGCTTCTCTCAGCAATAGGTATGAGGGAGGGACCCTGAGATTGCTTGCCTCAATGGTGCGCATATACAAACCGAGAAGCCTCTGACTCCGAAAGTGAGGCCGGCTTTCCTTGCAGTGCTTGAATACAGTCTAGTCTTTCATCTCACAAGCTGAAGTGGAGTGTCTGCACCACCTGTGGAAGTCCCTAGAGAAAGCCCTAGGCCCTCCGACTCCTTTCAGACGGAATGGCCTCACATGCCTCTGACACCTCGAGAGGCACTAAGGCAGAGCTCACTGCTTCAAAATTTGACGGAGCCTGACTCCTGCTTGAACATTGACAGAATCCCAGTATCCCTAAGTGGACCTACTGAAAGAGGGGACCCATTGAGGTCTAAAAAAAAAAACAAAAAAAAAAAAAAAAGTTATTGGACCCTGGGTCGGATGATTATTATGAGGGACTCACCTCGAGAAGTCGTTCCTTTTGCCCTGCCAAGCCTCGAAGTAGACTCCTGATGGTGTCCCTCGTAACTCGACAGGATGTCCTGACTTCGTTGAACCAACTCGAGGGTTGATAGGGCCATCGCCCCGCCGGTAGAAGTCGAGAATGTACCCCAGGTCCCCCGCCGCAACTCGAGAAAAACCATGAGTACTCTTCCCCCTCCAAAGCGAGATGAGGCACGATTCCCCTGCACTGCATGCAGAGCAATTCCGTGAGCCCCCTGAAACATGGTCAGGAGCTACTCGACTTGCTTGATGGATGTCGAGACAGTCCGCAAAAACACTGTCACAAGTAGAGAGGGACCCATAGAGGTCACACTCAGCATCGACGAAGGAGCTCCATGGGCCCCAAATCAACTGTACGAGATGAGGCCCGCTTCCCCTGCATTGACTCCAGATGTCCATCGCCCCGTTCCCCATCAAACACGACCTGAGGCTTGACTCCCTTTATGGCAACTCCAGAGTTCCCTTAGAGAACAACGGGGCCAAGTGTCTAGAGAGAGTACCAAGTTCACAGCAGAGCAACTCGAGGGGACTGCTCCGTGTACCCAAGAATTAGCCTCGAGCCAGATGAGAGCTGATGAGATTCCCTGGACTTAGACTCAGAGACGAGTAGGCCACCTTTCCACAAGCCCCTCAAAGAGAGGCTTCTCTCAGCAATACGTATGAGGGAGGGACCTGAGATTGCTGGGCCTCAATGGGCAGTATACACCGTAGAAACCCTGACTCCAAAGGAAGGCCGTTCTTTTCCTTGCAGTCGCTTAATACAGTCCTAGTCTTTCATCTCACAAGCTGAAGGATGTCGGCACCACCTGTGGAGATCCCTAGAGAAAGCCCTAGGTCCCCGAACACTGACCTTGTTTCGACGGAATGCCTCAACATGCCTCTGACACCTCGAGAAGCAACGGCAGCCGTCTCACTGCTTCATAAATTTGACGGAGCCTGACTCCCCTCTTGAACATTTGACAAGGAATCCCATGATCCCCTGTGGCTACTGGAAAGGGACCCTGGGTCGTCCGACTCACCTCGAGAAGCGTTCCTTTTGCCCTGCCAAGCCTCGAAGAGACTCCTGAGGTGTCCCTCGGTAACTGCGACAGGAGTCCTGACTTCGTTGAAACAACACGAGGGTTGAAGGGCCATACCCCGTTATTCGCCGTAAGTCGAGTAATGTACGACGCCCAGGTCCCGCGCCGCAACTCTCGAGAAAAACCATGAGAACTTGCCCCCCTCCAAGCGAGATGAAGCGCGCGATTCCCCTGCACTGCATGCAGAGAACGGCAATTCCGTGAGCACCCTGAAACATGTCAGGAGCTCTCGACTTGCTTGATGGATGTCGAGACAGTCCGCAAAAACACTGTCACAAGTAGAGAGGGACCCTGAGTGTCACACCAGCACGCATAAGGCGAAGGAGCTCCATGGGCCCCAAATCAACTCGAGATGAGGCCCTCTTCCCGCTGCATTGACTCCAGAGCCATCCCCCGTTTCCCCATCAAACACGACCTGAGGCTTGACTCCCTTTAGGCAACTCCAGAGGTTCCCCGAGAACAACGGGCCGCGGTCTAGTAGGAGTACCAAGTTCAGCAGAGCAATCACTCGAGGACTGCTTCCGTGTACCCCAAATAGTTCCTCGAGATGAGAGCTGATTCCCTGGCTTAGACTCAAGACGTAGGCCACCTTTCCACAAGCCCCTCAAGAGGATGGCTTCTCTCACTAGGTAAGTTTTTAGGAGGGAGGGACCCTGAGATTGCTGCCCTCAATGGGCATATACACCGAGAAGCCCTGACTCGAAAGGAGGGCCGGCTTTCCTTGCAGTAGGCTTGTAATACAGTCTAGTCCTTTCATCTCACAAGCTGAAGGGATGTCTGCACCACCTGTGGAGTCCCTAGAGAAAGCCCTAGGTCCCCGACTTCCTTTCGACAAGGAATGCCTCACATGCCTCTGACACCTCGAGAGAGGGTCACGCAGAGCTCACTGCTTCAAAATGATGACGGAGCCATGACCTCCTCTTGAACATTGACAGGAATCCCAGTATCACCTGTGGCTACTGGAAAAGGACCCTGGGTCTCCCGACTCACCTCGAGAAGCGTACTCCTTTTGCCCTGCCAAGCCTCGAAAGACTCCTTGAGGTGTCCCTCGTAACTCGACAGAGTCCTGACTTCGTTGAACCAACACGAGGGTTGAAGGGCCATCCCCCACCGCCGTAAGTCGAGAATGTACCCCAGGTCCCCCTCCGCAACTCGAGCCTGAAAAAAACCATGAGACTTCCCCCCTCCAAGCGAGATGAGTGCCCGATACCCCCTGCACTGCATGGCGGTGGCAATTCCGTGAGCCCCCCCTGAACCATGGTCATGAGCCTCTGACTTGCTTGATGGATGTCGAGACAGTCCGCGAAAAAAACACTTGTCATGCACAGTAGAGAGGGACCACTGACAAGGTCATCACACCAGCATCGCGAAGGAGCTCCATGGGCCCCAAATCAACTCGAGATGAGGCCCGCTTCCCCTGCATTGACTCCAGGAGCCATCCCCCCCCTTATTCCCCATCAAAACACGACCTGAGGCTTGACTCCCTTTAGGCAACTCCAGAGGTTCCGATCGAGACAAGAGAGAAAAGGGAGAAAGGATGGAAGAGAAGTTCCTCCGTGGAACAACGGGCCAAGTCTAGAGGAGTACCAAATTTCAGCAGAGCAACTCGATCGACTGCTCCCCGTGTACCCCCAAATTGTGGCCTTCGAGATGAGAGCTGACTTCCCTGGCTTAGACTCAATGACGTAGGCCACCTTTCCATCAAGCCCTCAAGAGGGAGGCTTCTCTCAGCAATTGGTATGAGGGAGGGACCATGAGATTGCTGCCTCAATGGGCATATACACCGAGAAGCCCTGACTCGAAAGAGGCCGGCTTTCCTTGCAGTGGCTTGAATACAGTCTAGTCTTTCATCTCACAAGGTGAAGGGATGTCTGCACCACCTGTGGAGTCCCTAGAGAAAGCCCTAGGTCCCCGACTCCTTTCGACAAGGAATGCCTCACATGCCTCTGACAAACCCTCGAGAGGCACGCAGAGCTCACTGCTTCAAAATTTGACGGAGCCTGACTCCTCTTGAACATTGACAGGAATCCCAGTATCCTGTGGCTACTGGAAAGGGACCCTGGGTCTCCCGACTCCCTCGAGAAGCGTTCCTTTTGCCCCTGCCAAGCCTCGAAGAGCACTCCTGAGGTGTCCCTCGTAACTCGACAGGACTCCTGACTTCGTTGAACAAACACGAGGGTTGAAGGGCCATCCCCGCCGTAAGTCGAGAATGTACCCCATGGGTCCCCGCCGCAACTCGAGAAAAACCATGATGACTTACCACTCCCCTCCAAGCGAGATGAGGCCCGATTCCCTGCACTGCATGCAAGCAATTCCGTGAGCCCCCTGAAAAAAATGTCAGGAGAGCCTCGACTTGCATGAATTGGATGACCGAGACAGTCCGCAAAAACACTGTCACAAGTAGAGAGGGACCCTGAGGTCACACCAGCATCGCGAAGGAGCTCCATGGGCCCCAAATCAACTCGAGATGCAGGCCCCCGCTTCCCCTGCATTGACTCCAGAGCCATCCCCTGTTCCCCATCAAACACGTACCTGAGGCTTGACTCCCTTTAGGCAACTCCAGAGGTTCCAGAAGAGAACAACAGGGCCAAGTCTATACGAGTACCCAAGTTCAGCAGAGCAACTTGAGGACGGCTCCCGTGTACCCAAATTTGCCTCGAGATGAGTAGCCTGATTCCCCTGGCTTAGACTCAAGACGTAGGCACCTTTTCACAAGCCCCTCAAGAGGACGCTTCTCTCAGCAATAGGTATGAGGGAGGGAACCTGAGATTGCTGCCTCAATGGGGCATATACACCGAGAAGCCCTGATTCGAAAGGAGGCCGGTTTCCTTGCAGTGGCTTGAATACAGTCTATTTTCATCTCACAAGGTGAAGGGATGTCTGCACCAACTGTGGAGTCCAGAGATAAAACTCTAGGTCCCCCGACTCCTTTCAAAACGGAATGCCTCACTGCCTCTGACCACCCCGAGAGGGCATGCAGAGCTCATCTGCTTCAAAATTTGAACAGAGGCCCTGACTCCTCTTGAACAATGACTGGAAATCCCAGTATCCTTGTAGCTTACTGGAAAGGGACCCTGGGGCCCGACACCGGACTCACTCTCGAGAAGCGTCCCTTTTTGCCCCTGCCAAGCCTCGAAGAGACTCCTGATGTGTCCCTCGTAACTCGACAGGAGTCCTGACTTCGTTGAACCAACACTAGGGTTGAAGGGCCACCCCCGCCGTAAGTCGAGAATGTACCCCAGTTCCCCCGCCGCAACTCGAGAAAAACAATGAGACTTTCCCCTCCAAGCTGATATGAAGAACCGATTCCCCTGCACTGCATGCAGAGCAATTGCCGTGCGCCCCCCTGAAACAAGTCAGGATCCTCGACTTGCTTGATGGATTGTCGAGAACAGTCCCCAAAAACCACTGTCACAAGTAGGGAGGGACCCCTGAGGTCACACCATCAATTGCGAAGGAGCTCCATGGGCCCCCAAATCAACTCGAGATGAGGCCTCCGCTTCCCCCTGCATTGACTCCAGAGCCATCCCCGTTCCCCATCAAAGCAAGACTTGAGGCTTGACTCCCTTATAGGCAACTCCAGAGGTTCCCCGAGAACACCGTGCCCAAGTCTAGAGGAGTACCAAGTTCAGCAGAGCAACTCTAGGACTGCTTCCGTGTACCCCAAATTGCCTCGAAGAATGAGAGCGTGATTCCCTGGCTTAGACTCAAGACGTAGGCCACCCTTTCCACAAGCCCCTCAAGAGTACGCTTCTTCTCAGCAATAGGTATGAGGGAGGGAACCCGAATATTTGCTGCCTCAATGGGCCTATACACCGAGAAGCCCCTTGACTCGAAGGGAGGCCGGGTTTCCTTGCAGTGGCTTGAATACACTTCGAGTACTTTCATCTCACAAGATGAATAGGGGATGTCTTGCACCACCTGTGGAGTCCCCTAGAGAAAGCCCTAGGTCCCCCCTACTCCCTTTCGACGGAATGCCTCACATGCTCTCAGACACCCCGAGAAGCACGCAGAGCTCACTGCTTTAAAAAATTGACGTAGCCTGACTCCCTCTTGGAACATTGAACAGGAATCCCAGTAGTCCCTGTGGCTACTGAAAGGGACCCTGGGTCTCGCGACTCACCTCGAGAAGCGTCCCGTTTTGCCCTGCCAAAGCCTCGAAGAGACTCCTGAGGTGTCCCCTCATAACTCGACAGGAAAAACGGTGTTCCTGACTTCAGTTGAACAAACCACGAGGTTTTAAGGGCCCATCCCCGCCGAAAGTCCGAGAATGTACCCCAGGTCCCCGCCGCAACTCGAGAAAAACAATGAACTTCCCCCTCCAAGCGAGATGAAGCCCGATTCCCCTGCACTGCATCAGACAATTCCGTGAGCCCCCTGAAACATGTCAGGAGCCACAAAGAATGACTGCTTGAGTATGTCGAGACGAGTCGCGAAAACACTGTCCACAAGTAATATAGGGACCTGATGTCACACCAGCTTCGCGAAGGAGCTCCATGGGCCCCAAATCAACTCGAGATGAGGCCCGCTTCCCCTGCTTGACTCCAGAGCCATCCCCATTCCCCATCAAACACGACCTGAGGCTTGACTCCTTTAGGCAACTCCAGGGGTTCCCGAGAACAACGACCAAGACGAGAGGAGTACCAAGTTTCACAGAGCAACTCGAGGACAGCTCCGTGTCCCCAAATGGCCTCGAGATAGAGCTGAATCCCTTTCTGTAGACTCAAGACTAGGCCCACCTTTCCACAAGCCCCTCAAGAGGAGGCTTCTCTCAGCAATAGGTATGAGGGAGGGACCCTGAGATTGCTGCCTCAATGGGCATATACACCGAGAAGCCCTGACTCGAAAGGAGGCCGGCTTTCCTTGCAGTGGCTTGAATACAGTCTAGTCTTTCATCTCACAAGCTGAAGGGATGTCTGCACCACCTGTGGAGTCCCTAGAGAAAGCCCTAGGTCCCCGACTCCTTTCGACGGAATGCCTCACATGCCTCTGACACCTCGAGAGGCACGCAGAGCTCACTGCTTCAAAATTTGACGGAGCCTGACTCCTCTTGAACATTGACAGGAATCCCAGTATCCCTGTGGCTACTGGAAAGGGACCCTGGGTCTCCCGACTCACCTCGAGAAGCGTCCTTTTGCCCTGCCAAGCCTCGAAGAGACTCCTGAGGTGTCCCTCGTAACTCGACAGGAGTCCTGACTTCGTTGAACAAACACGAGGGTTGAAGGGCCATCCCCGCCGTAAGTCGAGAATGTACCCCAGGTCCCCGCCGCAACTCGAGAAAAACCATGAGACTTCCCCCTCCAAGCGAGATGAGGCCCGATTCCCCTGCACTGCATGCAGAGCAATTCCGTGAGCCCCCTGAAACATGTCAGGAGCCTCGACTTGCTTGATGGATGTCGAGACAGTCCAAAAAAAAACACTGTCACAAGTAGAGAGGGACCCTGAGGTCACACCAGCATCGCGAAGGAGCTCCATGGGCCCCAAATCAACTCGAGATGAGGCCCGCTTCCCCTGCATTGACTCCAGAGCCATCCCCCGTTCCCCATCAAACACGACCTGAGGCTTGACTCCCTTTAGGCAACTCCAGAGGTTCCCCGAGAACAACGGGCCAAGTCTAGAGGAGTACCAAGTTCAGCAGAGCAACTCGAGGACTGCTCCGTGTACCCCAAATTGCCTCGAGATGAGAGCTGATTCCCTGGCTTAGACTCAAGACGTAGGCCACCTTTCCACAAGCCCCTCAAGAGAGGCTTCTCTCCAGCAATAGAATGAGGTAGGGACCCTGAGATTGCTGCCTCAATGGGCATATACACCGAGAAAGCCCTGACTCGAAGGAGGCCGGGATTTCCTTGCAGTGGCTTGAAAACATCTAGTCTTTCATTTCAACAAGGAGAAGTGATGTCTGCACTACTGTGGAGTCCCTAGAGAAAGCTAGGTCCCCGACTCCTTTCGCGGAATGCCCTCCATCTCTGACACCTCGAGAAGCACGCAAGCCACTGCCTTCAAAATTGGACTGAGCCTGACCTCCACTAGAACATGGACAGGCAAATCCCAGTATCTCTCTGTGGCTGCTGGGAAACGGTACCCTGGGTCCCTCCCGACTCACCTCGAGGAAAGCGCGTCCCTTTGGCCTGGCAAGCCTCTCGAAGAGACTCCTGAGGTGTCCCTCGTAACTCGACAGGACTTCCTGACTTCGTTGAACCAACACGAGGATTGAAGGGCCATCCCCGCCGTAAGTCCGAGAATGTACCCCAGGTCCCCGCCGCAACTCGAGAAAAACCATGAGACTTCCCCCTCCAAGCGAGATGAGGCCCGATTCCCCTGCACTGCATGCAGAGCAATTCCGTGAGCCCCCTGAAACATGTCAGGAGCCTCGACTTGCTTGATGGATGTCGAGACAGTCCGCAAAAACACTGTCACAAGTAGAGAGGGACCCTGAGGTCACACCAGCATCGCGAAGGAGCTCCATGGGCCCCAAATCAACTCGAGATGAGGCCCGCTTCCCCTGCATTGACTCCAGAGCCATCCCCCGTTCCCCATCAAACACGACCTGAGGCTTGACTCCCTTTAGGCAACTCCAGAGGTTCCCCGAGAACAACGGGCCAAGTCTAGAGGAGTACCAAGTTCAGCAGAGCAACTCGAGGACTGCTCCGTGTACCCCAAATTGCCTCGAGATGAGAGCTGATTCCCTGGCTTAGACTCAAGACGTAGGCCACCTTCCACAAGCCCCTCAAGAGGAGGCTTCTCTCAGCAATAGGTATGAGGGAGGGACCCTGAGATTGCTGCCTCAATGGGCATATACACCGAGAAGCCCTGACTCGAAAGGAGGCCGGCTTTCCTTGCAGTGGCTTGAATACAGTCTAGTCTTTCATCTCACAAGCTGAAGGGATGTCTGCACCACCTGTGGAGTCCCTAGAGAAAGCCCTAGGTCCCCGACTCCTTTCGACGGAATGCCTCACATGCCTCTGACACCTCGAGAGGCACGCAGAGCTCACTGCTTCAAAATTTGACGGAGCCTGACTCCTCTTGAACATTGACAGGAATCCCAGTATCCCTGTGCTACTGGAAAGGGACCCTGGGTCTCCCGACTCACCTCGAGAAGCGTTCCTTTTGCCCTGCCAAGCCTCGAAGAGACTCCTGAGGTGTCCCTCGTAACTCGACAGGAGTCCTGACTTCGTTGAACAAACACGAGGGTTGAAGGGCCATCCCCGCCGTAAGTCGAGAATGTACCCCAGGTCCCCGCCGCAACTCGAGAAAAACCATGAGACTTCCCCCTCCAAGCGAGATGAGGCCCGATTCCCCTGCACTGCATGCAGAGCAATTCCGTGAGCCCCCTGAAACATGTCAGGAGCCTCGACTTGCTTGATGGATGTCGAGACAGTCCGCAAAAACACTGTCACAAGTAGAGAGGGACCCTGAGGTCACACCAGCATCGCGAAGGAGCTCCATGGGCCCCAAATCAACTCGAGATGAGGCCCGCTTCCCCTGCATTGACTCCAGAGCCATCCCCCGTTCCCCATCAAACACGACCTGAGGCTTGACTCCCTTTAGGCAACTCCAGAGGTTCCCCGAGAACAACGGGCCAAGTCTAGAGGAGTACCAAGTTCAGCAGAGCAACTCGAGGACTGCTCCGTGTACCCCAAATTGCCTCGAGATGAGAGCTGATTCCCTGGCTTAGACTCAAGACGTAGGCCACCTTTCCACAAGCCCCTCAAGAGGAGGCTTCTCTCAGCAATAGGTATGAGGGAGGGACCCTGAGATTGCTGCCTCAATGGGCATATACACCGAGAAGCCCTGACTCGAAAGGAGGCCGGCTTTCCTTGCAGTGGCTTGAATACAGTCTAGTCTTTCATCTCACAAGCTGAAGGGATGTCTGCCACCTGTGGAGTCCCTAGAGAAAGCCCTAGGTCCCCGACTCCTTTCGACGGAATGCCTCACATGCCTCTGACACCTCGAGAGGCACGCAGAGCTCACTGCTTCAAAATTTGACGGAGCCTGACTCCTCTTGAACATTGACAGGAATCCCAGTATCCCTGTGGCTACTGGAAAGGGACCCTGGGTCTCCCGACTCACCTCGAGAAGCGTTCCTTTTGCCCTGCCAAGCCTCGAAGAGACTCCTGAGGTGTCCCTCGTAACTCGACAGGAGTCCTGACTTCGTTGAACAAACACGAGGGTTGAAGGGCCATCCCCGCCGTAAGTCGAGAATGTACCCCAGGTCCCCGAAAAAACCATGAGACTTCCCCCTCCAAGCGAGATGAGGCCCGATTCCCCTGCACTGCATGCAGAGCAATTCCGTGAGCCCCCTGAAACATGTCAGGAGCCTCGACTTGCTTGATGGATGTCGAGACAGTCCGCAAAAACACTGTCACAAGTAGAGAGGGACCCTGAGGTCACACCAGCATCGCGAAGGAGCTCCATGGGCCCCAAATCAACTCGAGATGAGGCCCGCTTCCCCTGCATTGACTCCAGAGCCATCCCCCGTTCCCCATCAAACACGACCTGAGGCTTGACTCCCTTTAGGCAACTCCAGAGGTTCCCCGAGAACAACGGGCCAAGTCTAGAGGAGTACCAAGTTCAGCAGAGCAACTCGAGGACTGCTCCGTGTACCCCAAATTGCCTCGAGATGAGAGCTGATTCCCTGGCTTAGACTCAAGACGTAGGCCACCTTTCCACAAGCCCCTCAAGAGGAGGCTTCTCTCAGCAATAGGTATGAGGGAGGGACCCTGAGATTGCTGCCTCAATGGGCATATACACCGAGAAGCCCTGACTCGAAAGGAGGCCGGCTTTCCTTGCAGTGGCTTGAATACAGTCTAGTCTTTCATCTCACAAGCTGAAGGGATGTCTGCACCACCTGTGGAGTCCCTAGAGAAAGCCCTAGGTCCCCGACTCCTTTCGACGGAATGCCTCACATGCCTCTGACACCTCGAGAGGCACGCAGAGCTCACTGCTTCAAAATTTGACGGAGCCTGACTTCCTCTTGAACATTGTCAGTGAATCTCCAAGCTTCCCCTGTGGACTTACTGGAGTGAGCCGTTGACCCAGCGGTTCACCCGCACTAACCATCGAGAAGCGTTTCCCTTTTAATATCGACCTGAAAAGCTCGCTAACTAGCCACTCCTGAGTTGGTACCCACGTAACTCGACAAGAACGTCCTGATACAGGTTCGTTTGGAACAACTCAACGCTGAAGGGTAGAAGGAGCCAGTCCCGCACGTAAATTGCGAGAATGTAACCCCAGCGTCCCCGGCCGGCCTAACTCTAGAGGGATCAAAACCTCATTGAGACTTCCCCCTCACAAACGCGGAGATGAATGCCCGAATCGCGTTTCCCGGATTCATAGCACGGCATGCCTGAGCAATTCCGGATGAGCCCCCTGAAACATAAGTCAGGATGAGGCCCATCAACTTGCTTTTAATGGATGTCGAGCCATGTCCGACCAAAAACAACACTGTCCATGACAAGGAGATGATGCGGAACCTAGAGTTCACAAACCAACATAGCGACCAGGGAGCCTCCATGGGCCCCAAATCACACTACTGAGAGGTAGGCCCGCTTTTCACCCTGCCATTGAATCCAGAGAAACAACCCCATTTCCGCTATCATAAACGACCTTGAGGCTTGGACTCCCCTTAGGCGCACCTCCAGAAACGTCGTTCCACCGAGAACAACTGGGGCCACGTCTTTAAGAGCCGAAAGCTAGCAAAAAGCTACCACGTTATCAAAGGCAGAGCAACTCAGCAGGACCTGCTCCGTGTTCACCCACAAATTGCACTCGAGATGAGAGCTGGCACTCCTCCTGGCTTAGACTCAAGGAGACGTAGGCCACCTCCCTTCCACAAGCCCCCTACATGAGCCAGGCACATCATCCTCAGCAAATCGCCGTATGTAGGGAGCGGACCCCGAGATTGCCTGCCTCTCAATGCGCATATACACCTAGAAATCCTGCACCTCGAAAAGAAGGTCATCGTCTTTCCCAATGACTCGTTAGGCTTCTGAATACTGTCTAGTCATTCATCTCACAAAGCCTGAAGGGTTGTCTGGCCAACCACCTGAGATGTCTCCTCAGATATCAAGCTCCTAGGTCCCTCGACTCCTTTCGACGGACTATGCCTCACATAGCCACCCATGCACACTGCTCCAGTAGGCTACCGCAGAAGAATCACTGCTTTCAAAAATTTGTCGCAGAGCCCTCTTGAACTCCTCTTGAATACAATATGAACATGAATCACCTATGTGATCCCTCTGTGGCTACTGTGACGAAGTGACCCTGGGCTCTCGCGACCTCACCTCTGATAAGCCGTTACCACTTTTTTCGACCTGACAAGCCTTCGAAGAGCCTCCTGAGGATTCATTGTCCCCTCGTAACTTCCGACAGGAAGCAACCTGACTTCGGTGTAACCAACAACGAGGGCGTTGACGGGACTAGGCCCCGACCGCTCTAGTCCGAGAATGCCCCCCTACCCACTGGTGTACCCGACCTGCGCGCAATCTCAGAGAAAAACCATGAGACTTCTCCCCCTCCAAGCTGAGATGAGCGCCCGATTCCCCTGCACTGCATGCAGAGCAAAATTTCCGTGAGTGACCCCCTGAAAACCGATTGTCAGGAGCCCCTCGACTTGCTTGAATGGATGAACTCCGAGACAGTCCGCAAAAAACACTGTCACAAGTAGAGAGGGACCACCACCCCTGATTTCACACCAGCATCGCGAAGAGAAGCTCCATGGGACCCTAATCAACTCAGAGATGAGGCCCGCTATTCCCCTAGCATTGACTCCAGAGCCATCCCCCGTTCCCCATCAAACACCGACCTGAGGCTTGACTCCCGTTAGGCGACAACTCCAGATCGCCCGTTCCCCGAGAACAACGGGCCAAGTCCCTAGAGGAGTACCAAAAGTTCAGCAGAGCAACTCGAGCGACTGCTCCGTGTACCCCAATTCTGCCTCGAGATGAGAAGCTGATTCCTCTGGCTTAGACTCAAGAACGTAGGCCACCTTTTCCACAAGCCCCCTCAAGAAGCCTGGCTTCTCCATCAGCAAATAGCAGTCTATGAGGACGGCGACCTGAGAGTTGCCTGCCTCACATGAGGCATAAATACACCGAGAAGCCCGTGACTCGAAAGGAGAGCCGTGGTTTCCTTGCAGTGGCTTGAATACAATCTAGTCTTTCATCTCACACAAGGTGAAGGGATGTCCCTGCAACTCCACCTGTGGAGTCCCTAGAGAAAGCCCTAGAGTCCCCTGAACTTTCTACTTATTTTCTTTTTTTTTTTTTTTTTTTTTTTTGACGGAATGCCTCACATGCCTCTGACACCTCGATAGGCACGCAGAGCTCACTGCATCAAATTTGATCGGAGCCTGAACTCCTTCTTGAACATTGACAGGAATCCCAGTATCCCTGTGGAGCGTACAGCCGAAAGCGGGACCCTGGGTCTCCCGACTCACTCTGAGAACCGTTCCTCATTTCGATTGCTCCCTGCCAAAGCCTCGAAGAGACTCCTGAGGGTGTTTCCCAGTCGTAACTCCCCGACAGTGAGTCCTGACTTCGTTCGAAACCAACACGAGGGTTTTGAATGCGCGCCCCTACCAAAAATAACAAAGGGCACACAATGCCCCGCCGCTAAGTTCGAGGAAAAAAAATGTATCCCCAGTGTCCCGCCTGCGCAACTCCGAGAAAAACGATGAGACTTCCCCCTCCAAGCGAGATGATAGCCCGATTCCCTGAGTGCACTGCCATGCAGAGCAATTCCGTCGCAGCCCCCCTGAACCAAACCATGTCAGGAGCCTCGACTTAGCTGTGAATGCTAATTGTACGAGCGACAGCTCCGACACAAAACACCTGTCCCACAAGAGAGAGCGAGACCCCTGACGGTCTCACACCTACCCATGGGCAAAAGGATGCTCCATGGCCCCAAACATCAACTCGAGATGAGGCTCCGCACTTCCCCTGCAATTGACTTTTCCTAAGAGCCATCATCCCCCCGTTCCAATCAAACACGTGGACCTCGAGGCTTGAACTTCTCCCTTTTTAGGGCATACTCCATTTCGGAGGACAACCTTCAAAAACTATACCGATGCAAAAAACAACGTAGAAGGCCAAGTCTAGAGGAGTACCAAGTTTCAGTCAGAGCAACTCGAGCGACTGCTCCGTGGTACCTGTCCCAAATTGCCTCTGAGATGAGAGCTGATTCCTCGGCTATAGACTCAAGACGTACGAGCCCACGCCTTTCCACAAGCCCCCTCAAGAGGAGGCTTCCTCTCTCAGCAATCTAGGTCAAATGAGGGAGGGACCCTGAAGCATTGCCTAAAAGCGCCTCAATCCGAATTAGCGACCATATACAAACCGATGAAGCCCCTGACTCCGAAAGAGGAAGCCGGGTTTTACTGAGCGTGCAGTTAAGGCTTGAATACAGTCTAGTCTTTCATTCTCACATCTCTCTACAGTAATAGGATTTCTGCACCACCTAGTGGATGTGCACCATAGAGAAACCCTCGAGGTCCCCCGCACTCCTTTCGACTGGAATGCCTCACAATGCATTCTGACACAGTCGAGAGGCAACTCAGAGCTCACGGCTATTCAAAATTTGACACGGAGTCCTGACTCCTCCTTGAACATTGACAGGATATTCCATTATTCCTCTGTGGCATAACTGGAAAGCGGACCCTGGGTCTCCCCGACTCACCTCGAGAAGCGTCGCCTTTTGGCCCTGCCAAGCCCTCGAAGAGCACTCCTGAGGTGTCCCTCGTAACTTTCGACACGCAGACTATGTTCCACCTGACTTCGTAATGAACAAACACGAGCGGATTTTGAAGGCCTGCCATTCAACCCGCCTGTACAGTCGAGAATGTTAACCCCAGGTCCCCGCCGCCCCCAACGCCGAGCGGAACAAACCAATGCGAGACTTATCCACCCCCTCCACAGTCGAGATGAAGGCCCTTGATTCCCCTGCCCTTGCACTGGCATGCAGACAATTCCGTGCAGCCCTCCTATATCCTTCCAAACATAGGTCAGAGAGGCCTCGACTTGCTTGAATCAGAAGTGAAGTCCCCGAGATCAGAATCCGCAAAAACACTGTCACAAGTAGAGAGGCCGACCGTCCTGAGTCACAGGGTGCCAGCATTGCAAAGGAGCCCCTCCATGGTGGTACCCCAAATCAACTCGAGATGAGCAGCCGCGACCCCTGCATTGACCTCCAGAGCCACTCAACCCCGTTCCCTTCATCGGAAACACGCACCTGAGAGTGGGCTTGAGCCTCCCTTTAGAGCAACTCCAGAGGTTTTTCCCCGAGTAACAACGGAGCCAAGTCTAGAGCGGAGTACCAAGTTCACAGACAGAGCAACTCGATGACACTGCTAGCCGTTTTAATATGTACCCCCAGAATTGGCCTCGAATGGAAGAGCTGAGATTCCCTGGCTTAGACTCAAGACGTAGGCCACCTTTCCACAAGCCCCTCAAGAGGATGGCTTCTCCTCAGCAATAGGTATGAATGGAGGGACCCTGAGATTGCGTGCCTCAATGGGCATATACACCACCGAGAAGCCCTGACCAATCGAAACGGAGGTTCCGGATCTTTTCCTCTGCAGATGGCCTTGAATACAGTCTAGTGTTTTCAAATCTCACAAGGTGAAGGGATGTCTGCACTCACCTGTGGATTTCTCTAGAGAAAAGCCCTAGGTCCCCGAACTCCTTTCTCGAACCGGAAATTCCCTCACAATGCCCTCACTCTTCGAGCACCCCCGAAAAAGCAACAGCAGAGCTCTCTACTGTTCAAAATTTGCAACGGACTATCTACTTGACACCTCTTCAGACAATGACAGGAAATTCAAGTATCCCTAGAGGCTACTAGAAAAGGGAACCTAGGGTCTGCCCCGACTTCTATCACTCTCGAGAAGACGTCCCATTTGCCCCAGCCACAGAAAAAAACCTCGAACAGAGAACATAGACTTCCTGAGGTGTCCCTCTATTATTAATTTGTAAACTCGACAGGAGTCCCTTGATCTTCGAAGCGTTGAAATCAAAACACGAGGTTTATGAAGGGCCCCATCCCCGCCTCTCCAAAGTCGATGAATAGTCACGCGGGGCCAGGGTCCCCCGCCGCCGCAAAACTTCGAGAACAAACCATGATACTTTTTTTTCCCCCTCCAAGCTAGATGAGCCCGATCCCCCTACGACCTGCAGGCAGAGCAAATCCGTGAGACCCCACAGAAACATGTCCAAATCCTCGACTTTGGTTCTTGATGGAGCTCTATCTCCGATCTTAATTACACAGTTCCTCAAAAGAACAACTGTCCACAACAGTAGAGAGGCGGAACCCCTGAAGGTTTCGACACCAGAGCAATCGCGCAGGAGTAGGATCCATGGCCCCTCAAAATCAAACATCGATATTGTAGGCACAAAAAACGCTTCCCCCTCGCATTCGACACTCAACACCAAATCCTCCCTGTCCGTTACCCATCAAACACGACCTGAGAGGCTTTGTACTCCCCTAAAGCAAACTGCTCAGATGTTTATTTTTTCCGGTCCAGAAGCAACGTGCCAAGAAACTAGAGGAAGTTTAACCAAGTTCAAGCAGAGGCAACTGCGAGGACTGCTATGCCGTTTGTACCAACCAAATTGCCTCGAGATAGAGCTGGTGATTTCCCTGGCTTAGTACACAAGACTTTGAATGCCTCCACCTTGTCCCACAAGCCCCCCTCAATGAGGGAGGCTGTCTCTCTCATACAATGAGGTATGAGAGGGAGGGTTGATCCCTAGAGATCTGCGCTGCCTGTCAATGGGCCATATAACACCGATTGAAGCCCTTGACTCAGAAAATAAGGAGGTCCGGTGCCGGTTGGGGTTTCCTTGCAGTGGCTTGAATACAGTCTAGTCTTTCATCTCACAAGGTGAATGAGGGATGTCTGCACCACCTGTGGAGTGCCCTAGAGAAAGCCCTAGGTCCCCGACTCCTTTCGACGGAATGCCTCACATGCCTCTGACCTGAACCTCGAGAGGCACGCAGAGCTATCACTGCTTCAAAATTTGACAAAGGAGCCTGAAACTCCTCTTGAACATTGACAGGAATCCCTGTATCCCTCTGTGGGGCTACTGGAAAGGGACCCTGGGTCTCCACCGACCTCACCTCGGAAAGGGAGAGAGAAGCGTCCCCTTATTTAGACCCTGACCAAGAACCAGTCGAAGAAGGAGAAACTCCTGAGGTGTCCCTCGTAACTCGAAACAGGAGTCCTGACTTAGCGATTGAACCAAACACGAGAAGGTTGAACGGCGCCAAATCCCCGCCGTAAGTCGAGAAAATGTACCCCCAGGTACCCCAGCCGCAACTCGAGAAAAACATGAGACTTCCCCCTCCAAACGCGAGACAGAGGCCCGGATTCCCCTAGCACCACTGCATGTCAGAGTTTAATTACCGTGAGCCCACCTGAAAACATGTCAGAAGAGCCTCGCACTTGCTACTGATAGGACCTGCTCGAACCAAACAGTCCGCAAAAAAAAACACACTGTCACAAGTAGAGAAGTGGACCCTGAGGTCCACACGAACCAGCATTTCGCGAAGGAGCTCCATGGGCCCCAAATCAACTCGAGATGAGGCCCGCTTCTTCCCCTGCATTGACTCCAGAGCCATCCCCCGTTCCCCATCAAACACGAAACCTGAGGCTCTGACTCCCTTAAGGCAACTCCAGAGGTTCCCCCGAGAACAACGGGCCAAGTCTAGAGGAGTACAACCAAGTTCAGCAGAGCAACTCGAGGACTGCTCCGTGTACCGCCACCCCAAATTGCCTCGAGATGAGAGAGCTGATTCCCTGGCTTAGGACTCAAGACGTAAGGCCCCTTTCCACAAGCCCCTCAAAGAGGAGGCTTCTCTCAGCACTTAAGGTATAGAGGGAGGGACCCTGAGATTGCTGCCTCAATGGGGCATATACACCGAGAAGCCCTGACTCGAAAAAGGAGGCCGGGTTTCCTTGCAGAGTGGCTTGAATACAGTCCCTAGTCTTTCATCTCACAAGCTGAAGGGATGTCCTGCACCACCTGTGGAGTCCCTAGAGAAAGCCCTAGGTCCCCGACTCCTTTCGACGGAATGCCTCACATGCCTCTGACACCCGAGAGGCAAAGACCACGCAGAAGCCTCACTGCTTCAAAATTTGACGGAGCCTGACTCCTCTTGAACATTGACAGGAATCCCAGTATCCCTGTGGCTACTGGAAAGGGACCCTGGGGTCTCCCTACTCACCTACGAGAAGCGTTCCTTTTGCCCCTGCCAAGCCTCCCCCCCACCCCGAAGAGACTCTGAGGTGTCCCCTCGTAACTCGAACTCGACAGGATCCTGACTTTCGTTGAAACCAACACGAGGGTTGAAGCGGGCCATCCCCGCCGTAAGTCGAGAATGTACCCCAGGTCCCCGCCGCAACTCGAGAAAAACCATGAGACTTCCCCCTCCAAGCGAGATGAGGCCCGATTCCCCTGCACTGGCATGCAGAGCAATTCCGTGAGCCCCCTGAAACATGTCAGGAGCCTCGACTTGCTTGATGGATGTCTAGACAGTCCGCAAAAACCACTGTCACAAGTAGAGAGGGACCCTGAGGTCACACCAGCATTGCGAAGGAGCTCCATGGGCCCCAAATCAACTCGAGATGAAGGCCCCGCTTCCCCTGCATTGACTCCAGGATGAGCCATCCCCCGATTCCCCATCTAAAACACGACCTGAGGCTTGACTCCCTTTAGGCAACTCCATAGGTTCCCCGAGAACAACGGGCCAAGTCTAGAGGAGTACCAAGTTCAGCAGAGCAACTCGAGGACTGCTCCGTGTTACCCCAAATTGCCTCGAGATGAGAGCTGATTCCCCTGGCTTAGACTCAAGACGTATGAGGCCACCTTTCCACAAGCCCCCTCAAGAGGAGGCTTCTCTCAGCAATAGTTATGAGGGAGGGACCCTGAGATTGCTGCCTCAATGGGCATATACACCGAGAAGCCCTGACTCGAAAGGAGGCCGGCTTTTCCTTGCAGTGGCTTGAATACAGTCTAGTCTTTCATCTCACAAGGTGAAGGGATGTCTGCACACCTGTGGAGTCCCTAGAGAAAGCCCTAGGCCCTACCCCGACTCCTTTCGAGACGGAATGCCTCACATGCCTCTGACACCTCGAGAGGCACGCAGAGCTCACTGCTTCAAAATTTGACGGGAGCCTGACTCCTCTTGAACATTGACAGGAATAACCCAGTATGTCCCCTGTGGGCTACTGGAAAGAGGACCCTGGGTCTCCCGACTCACCTCGAGAAGCGTTCCTTTTTTTGCCCTGCCAAGCCTCGAAGAGACTCCTGAGGTGTCCCTCGTAACTCGACAGGAGTCCTGACTTTCGTTGAACCAAACACGAGGGTAATTGAAGGGCCATCCCCGCCGTAAGTCGAGAATGTACCCCCAGGTCCCCGCCGCAACTCGAGAAAAACCATGAGACTTCACCCCCTCCAAGCGAGATGAGGCCCGATTCCCCTGCACTGCATGCAGAGCAATTCCGTGAGCCCCCTGAAACATGTCAGGAGCCTCGACTTGCTTGATGGATGTCGAGACAGTCCGCAAAAAACACTGTCACAAGTAGAGAGGGACCCTGAGGGTCACACCAGCATCGCGAAGGAGCTCCATGGGCCCCAAATCAACTCGAGATGAGGCCCGCTTCCCCTGCATTGACTCCAGAGCCATCCCCCGTTCCCCATGCAAACACGACCTGAGGAACCGCCTTGACTCCCTTTAGGGCAACTCCAGAGGTTCCCCGAGAACAACTGTGGGGGGCCAAGTCTAGAGGAGTACCAAGTTCAGCAGAGCAACTCGAGGACTGCTCCGTGTACCCCAAATTGCCTCGAGATGAGAGCTATGTGATCCAATGGTCCCTGGCTTAGACTCAAGACGTAGGCCACCTCTTTCCACAAGCCCCTCAAGAGGAGGCTTCTCTCAGCAATAGGTATGAGGGAGGGACCCTGAGATTGCTGCCTCAATGGGCATATACACCGAGAAGCCCTGACTCGAAAGGAGGCCGGCTTTCCTTGCAGTGGCTTGAATACAGGTCTAGTCTTTCATCTCACAAGCTGAAAGGGATGTCTGCACCACCTGTGGAGTCCCTAGAGAAAGCCCTAGGTCCCCGACTCCTTTCGACGGAATGCCTCACATGCCTCTGACACCTCGAGAGCACGCAGAGCTCACTGCTTCAAAATTTGACGGAGCCTGACTCCTCTTGAACATTGACAGGAATCCCAGTATCCCTGTGGGCTACTGGAAAGGGACCCTGGGTCTTCCCGACTCTCACCTCGAGAAGCGTTTCCTTTTGGCCCTGCCAAGCCTCGTAGAAGAGACTCCTGAGGTGTCCCTCGTAACTCGACAGGAGTCCTGACTTCGTGAACCAAACACGAGGGTTGAAGGGCCATCCCCGCCGTAAGTCGAAATGTACGCCCCCAGGTCCCCCCGCCGCAACTCGAGAAAAACCACATGAGACTTCCCCCTCCAAGCGAGATGAGGGCCCGATTCCCCTGCACTGCATGCAGAGCAATTCCGTGAGCCCCCTGAAACATGTCAGGAGCCTCGACTTGCTTGATGGATGTCGAAGACAGTCCGCAAAAAACAACTGTCACAAGTAGAGAGGGACCCTGAGGTCACACCAGCATCGCGAAGGAGCTCCATGGGCCCCAAATCAACTCGAGATGATGAGGCCCGCTTCCCCTGCATTGACTCCAGAGCCATCCCCCGTTCCCCCATCAAACACGACCTGAGGCTTGACTCCCTTTAGGCAACTCCAGAGGTTCCATCCGAGAACAACGGGCCAAGTCTAGAGGAGTACCAAGTTCAGCAGAGCAACTCGAGGACTGCTCCGTGTACCCCAAATTGCCTCGAGATGAGAGCTGATTCCCTGGCTTAGACTCAAGACGTAGGCCACCTTTCCACAAGCCCCTCAAGAGGAGGCTTCTCTCAGCAATAGGTATGAGGGAGGGACCCTGAGTATTGCTGCCTCAATGGGCATATACACCGAGAAGCCCTGACTCGAAAGGAGGCCGGGTTTCCTTGCAGTGGCTTGAATACAGTCTAGTCTTTCATCTCACAAGCTGAAGGGATGTCTGCACCACCTGTGGAGTCCCTAGAGAAAGCCCTAGGTCCCCGACTCCTTTCGACGGAATGCCTCACATGCCTCTGACACCCTCGAGAGGCACGCAGAGCTCACTGCTTCAAAATTGACGGAGCCTGACTCCTCTTTGAACATTGACAGGAATCCCAGTATCCCTGTGGCTACTGGAAAGGGACCCTGGGTCTCCCGACTCACCTCGAGAAGCGTTCCTTTTGCCCTGCCAAGCCTCGAAGTGAGACTCCTGAGGTGTCCCTCGTAACTCGACAGGAGTCCTGACTTCGTTGAACCAACACGAGGGTTGAAGGCCATCCCCGCCGTAAGTCGAGAATGTACCCCAGGTCCCCGCCGCAACTCGAGAAAAAAAACCATGAGACTTCCCCCTCCAAGCGAGATGAGGCCCGATTCCCCTGCACTGCATGCAGAGCAATTCGTGAGCCCCCTGAAACATGTCAGGAGCCTCGACTTGCTTGATGGATGTCGAGACAGTCCGCAAAAACACTGTCACAAGTAGAGAGGGACCCTGAGGTCACACCAGCATCGCGAAGGAGCTCCATGGGCCCCAAATCAACTCGAGATGAGGCCCCGCTTCTTCCCCTGCATTGACTCCAGAGCCATGCCCCCGTTCCCCATCAAACACGACCTGAGGCTTGACTCCCTTTAGGCAACTCCAGAGGTTCCCCGAGAACAACGGGCCAAGTCTAGAGGAGTACCAAGTTCAGCAGAGCAACTCGAGGACTGCTCCGTGTACCCCCAAATTGCCTCGAGATATGAGAGCTGATTCCCTGGCTTTAGACTCAAGACGTAGGCCAACCTTTCCACAAGCCCCTCAGAGGAGGCTTCTCTCAGCAATAGGTATGAGGGAGGGACCCTGAGATTGCTGCCTCAATGGGCATATACACCGAGAAGCCCTGACTCGAAAGGAGGCCGGCTTTCCTTGCAGTGGCTTGAATACCAGTCTAGTCTTTCATCTCACAACATAGTGAAGGGATGTCTGCACCACCTGTGGAGTCCCTAGAGAAAGCCCTAGGTCCCCGACTCCTTTCGACGGAATGCCTCACATGCCTCTGACACCTCGAGAGGCACGCAGAGCTCACGGCTTCAAAATTTGACGGAGCCTGACTCCTCTTGAACATTGACAGGAATCCCAGTATCCCTGTGGCTACTGGAAAGGGACCCTGGGTCTCCCGACTCACCTCGAGAAGCGTTCCTTTTGCCCTGCCAAGCCTCGAAGAGACTCCTGAGGTGTCCCTCGTAACTCGACAGGAGTCCTGACTTCGTTGAACAAACACGAGGGTTGAAGGGCCATCCCCCCGTAAGTCGAGAATGTACCCCAGGTCCCCGCCGCAACTCGAGAAAAACCATGAGACTTCCCCCTCCAAGCGAGATGAGGCCCGATTCCCCTGCACTGCATGCAGAAGCAATTCCGTGAGCCCCCTGAAACATGTCAGGGGAGCCTCGACTTGCTTGATGGATGTCGAGACAGTCCGCAAAAACACTGTCACAAGTAGTAGAGGGGACCCTGAGGTCACACCAGCATCGCGAAGGAGCTCCATGGGCCCCAAATCAACTCGAGATGAGGCCCGCTTCCCTGCATTGACTCCAGAGCCATCCCCCGTTCCCCATCAAACACGACCTGAGGCTTGACTCCCTTTAGGCAACTCCAGAGGTTCCCCGAGAACAACGGGCCAAGTCTAGAGGAGTACCAAGTTCAGCAGAGCAACTCGAGGACTGCTCCGTGTACCCCAAATTGCCTCGAGATGAGAGCTGATTCCCTGGCTTAGACTCAAGACGTAGGCCACCTTTCCACAAGCCCCTCAAGAGGAGGCTTCTCTCAGCAATAGGTATGAGGGAGGGACCCTGAGATTGCTGCCTCAATGGGCATATACACCGAGAAGCCCTGACTCGAAAGGAGGCCGGCTTTCCTTGCAGTGGCTTGAATACAGTCTAGTCTTTCATCTCACAAGGTGAAGGGATGTCTGCACCACCTGTGGAGTCCCTAGAGAAAGCCCTAGGTCCCCGACTCCTTTCGACGGAATGCCTCACATGCCTCTGACACCTCGAGAGGCACGCAGAGCTCACTGCTTCAAAATTTGACGGAGCCTGACTCCTCTTGAACATTGACAGGAATCCCAGTATCCCTGTGGCTACTGGAAAGGGACCCTGGGTCTCCCGACTCACCTCGAGAAGCGTTCCTTTTGCCCTGCCAAGCCTCGAAGAGACTCCTGAGGTGTCCCTCGTAACTCGACAGGAGTCCTGACTTCGTTGAACAAACACGAGGGTTGAAGGGCCATCCCCGCCGTAAGTCGAGAATGTACCCCAGGTCCCCGCCGCAACTCGAGAAAAACCATGAGACTTCCCCCTCCAAGCGAGATGAGGCCCGATTCCCCTGCACTGCATGCAGAGCAATTCCGTGAGCCCCCTGAAACATGTCAGGAGCCTCGACTTGCTTGATGGATGTCGAGACAGTCCGCAAAAAACACTGTCACAAGTAGAGAGGGACCCTGAGGTCACACCAGCATCGCGAAGGAGCTCCATGGGCCCCAAATCAACTCGAGATGAGGCCCGCTTCCCCTGCATTGACTCCAGAGCCATCCCCCGTTCCCCATCAAACACGACCTGAGGCTTGACTCCCTTTAGGCAACTCCAGAGGTTCCCCGAGAACAACGGGCCAAGTCTAGAGGAGTACCAAGTTCAGCAGAGCAACTCGAGGACTGCTCCGTGTACCCCAAATTGCCTCGAGATGAGAGCTGATTCCCTGGCTTAGACTCAAGACGTAGGCCACCTTTCCACAAGCCCCTCAAGAGGAGGCTTCTCTCAGCAATAGGTATGAGGGAGGGACCCTGAGATTGCTGCCTCAATGGGCATATACACCGAGAAGCCCTGACTCGAAAGGAGGCCGGCTTTCCTTGCAGTGGCTTGAATACAGTCTAGTCTTTCATCTCACAAGCTGAAGGGATGTCTGCACCACCTGTGGAGTCCCTAGAGAAAGCCCTAGGTCCCCGACTCCTTTCGACGGAATGCCTCACATGCCTCTGACACCTCGAGAGGCACGCAGAGCTCACTGCTTCAAAATTTGACGGAGCCTGACTCCTCTTGAACATTGACAGGAATCCCAGTATCCCTGTGGCTACTGGAAAGGGACCCTGGGTCTCCCGACTCACCTCGAGAAGCGTTCCTTTTGCCCTGCCAAGCCTCGAAGAGACTCCTGAGGTGTCCCTCGTAACTCGACAGGAGTCCTGACTTCGTTGAACAAACACGAGGGTTGAAGGGCCATCCCCGCCGTAAGTCGAGAATGTACCCCAGGTCCCCGCCGCAACTCGAGAAAAACCATGAGACTTCCCCCTCCAAGCGAGATGAGGCCCGATTCCCCTGCACTGCATGCAGAGCAATTCCGTGAGCCCCCTGAAACATGTCAGGAGCCTCGACTTGCTTGATGGATGTCGAGACAGTCCGCAAAAACACTGTCACAAGTAGAGAGGGACCCTGAGGTCACACCAGCATCGCGAAGGAGCTCCATGGGCCCCAAATCAACTCGAGATGAGGCCCGCTTCCCCTGCATTGACTCCAGAGCCATCCCCCGTTCCCCATCAAACACGACCTGAGGCTTGACTCCCTTTAGGCAACTCCAGAGGTTCCCCGAGAACAACGGGCCAAGTCTAGAGGAGTACCAAGTTCAGCAGAGCAACTCGAGGACTGCTCCGTGTACCCCAAATTGCCTCGAGATGAGAGCTGATTCCCTGGCTTAGACTCAAGACGTAGGCCACCTTTCCACAAGCCCCTCAAGAGGAGGCTTCTCTCAGCAATAGGTATGAGGGAGGGACCCTGAGATTGCTGCCTCAATGGGCATATACACCGAGAAGCCCTGACTCGAAAGGAGGCCGGCTTTCCTTGCAGTGGCTTGAATACAGTCTAGTCTTTCATCTCACAAGGTGAAGGATGTCTGCACCACCTGTGGAGTCCCTAGAGAAAGCCCTAGGTCCCCGACTCCTTTCGACGGAATGCCTCACATGCCTCTGACACCTCGAGAGGCACGCAGAGCTCACTGCTTCAAAATTTGACGGAGCCTGACTCCTCTTGAACATTGACAGGAATCCCAGTATCCCTGTGGCTACTGGAAAGGGGACCCTGGGTCTCCCGACTCACCTCGAGAAGCGTTCCCTTTTGCCCTGCCAAGCCTCGAAGAGACTCCTGAGGTGTCCCTCGTAACTCGACAGGAGTCCTGACTTCGTTGAACAAACACGAGGGTTGAAGGGCCATCCCCGCCGTAAGTCGAGAATGTACCCCAGGTCCCCGCCGCAACTCGAGAAAAACCATGAGACTTCCCCCTCCAAGCGAGATGAGGCCCGATTCCCCTGCACTGCATGCAGAGCAATTCCGTGAGCCCCCTGAAACATGTCAGGAGCCTCGACTTGCTTGATGGATGTCGAGACAGTCCGCAAAAACACTGTCACAAGTAGAGAGGGACCCTGAGGTCACACCAGCATCGCGAAGGAGCTCCATGGGCCCCAAATCAACTCGAGATGAGGCCCGCTTCCCCTGCATTGACTCCAGAGCCATCCCCCGTTCCCCATCAAACACGACCTGAGGCTTGACTCCCTTTAGGCAACTCCAGAGGTTCCCCGAGAACAACGGGCCAAGTCTAGAGGAGTACCAAGTTCAGCAGAGCAACTCGAGGACTGCTCCGTGTACCCCAAATTGCCTCGAGATGAGAGCTGATTCCCTGGCTTAGACTCAAGACGTAGGCCACCTTTCCACAAGCCCCTCAAGAGGAGGCTTCTCTCAGCAATAGGTATGAGGGAGGGACCCTGAGATTGCTGCCTCAATGGCATATACACCGAGAAGCCCTGACTCGAAAGGAGGCCGGCTTTCCTTGCAGTGGCTTGAATACAGTCTAGTCTTTCATCTCACAAGCTGAAGGGATGTCTGCACCACCTGTGGAGTCCCTAGAGAAAGCCCTAGGTCCCCGACTCCTTTCGACGGAATGCCTCACATGCCTCTGACACCTCGAGAGGCACGCAGAGCTCACTGCTTCAAAATTTGACGGAGCCTGACTCCTCTTGAACATTGACAGGAATCCCAGTATCCCTGTGGCTACTGGAAAGGGACCCTGGGTCTCCCGACTCACCTCGAGAAGCGTCCTTTTGCCCTGCCAAGCCTCGAAGAGACTCCTGAGGTGTCCCTCGTAACTCGACAGGAGTCCTGACTTCGTTGAACCAACACGAGGGTTGAAGGGCCATCCCCGCCGTAAGTCGAGAATGTACCCCAGGTCCCCGCCGCAACTCGAGAAAAACCATGAGACTTCCCCCTCCAAGCGAGATGAGGCCCGATTCCCCTGCACTGCATGCAGAGCAATTCCGTGAGCCCCCTGAAACATGTCAGGAGCCTCGACTTGCTTGATGGATGTCGAGACAGTCCGCAAAAACACTGTCACAAGTAGAGAGGGACCCTGAGGTCACACCAGCATCGCGAAGGAGCTCCATGGGCCCCAAATCAACTCGAGATGAGGCCCGCTTCCCCTGCATTGACTCCAGAGCCATCCCCCCGTTCCCCATCAAACACGACCTGAGGCTTGACTCCCTTTAGGCAACTCCAGAGGTTCCCCGAGAACAACGGGCCAAGTCTAGAGGAGTACCAAGTTCAGCAGAGCAACTCGAGGACTGCTCCGTGTACCCCAAATTGCCTCGAGATGAGAGCTGATTCCCTGGCTTAGACTCAAGACGTAGGCCACCTTTCCACAAGCCCCTCAAGAGGAGGCTTCTCTCAGCAATAGGTATGAGGGAGGGACCCTGAGATTGCTGCCTCAATGGGCATATACACCGAGAAGCCCCTGACTCGAAAAGGAGGCCGGCTTTCCTTGCAGTGGCTTGAATACAGTCTAGTCTTTCATCTCACAAGCTGAAGGGATGTCTGCACCACCTGTGGAGTCCCTAGAGAAAGCCCTAGGTCCCCGACTCCTTTCGACGGAATGCCTCACATGCCTCTGACACCTCGAGAGGCACGCAGAGCTCACTGCTTCAAAATTTGACGGAGCCTGACTCCTCTTGAACATTGACAGGAATCCCAGTATCCCTGTGGCTACTGGAAAGGGACCCTGGGTCTCCCGACTCACCTCGAGAAGCGTTCCTTTTGCCCTGCCAAGCCTCGAAGAGACTCCTGAGGTGTCCCTCGTAACTCGACAGGAGTCCTGACTTCGTTGAACAAACACGAGGGTTGAAGGCCATCCCCGCCGTAAGTCGAGAATGTACCCCAGGTCCCCGCCGCAACTCGAGAAAAACCATGAGACTTCCCCCTCCAAGCGAGATGAGGCCCGATTCCCCTGCACTGCATGCAGAGCAATTCCGTGAGCCCCCTGAAACATGTCAGGAGCCTCGACTTGCTTGATGGATGTCGAGACAGTCCGCAAAAACACTGTCACAAGTAGAGAGGGACCCTGAGGTCACACCAGCATCGCGAAGGAGCTCCATGGGCCCCAAATCAACTCGAGATGAGGCCCGCTTCCCCTGCATTGACTCCAGAGCCATCCCCCGTTCCCCATCAAACACGACCTGAGGCTTGACTCCCTTTAGGCAACTCCAGAGGTTCCCCGAGAACAACGGGCCAAGTCTAGAGGAGTACCAAGTTCAGCAAGCAACTCGAGGACTGCTCCGTGACCCCAAATTGCCTCGAGATGAGAGCTGATTCCCTGGCTTAGACTCAAGACGTAGGCCACCTTTCCACAAGCCCCTCAAGAGGAGGCTTCTCTCAGCAATAGGTATGAGGGAGGGACCCTGAGATTGCTGCCTCAATGGGCATATACACCGAGAAGCCCTGACTCGAAAGGAGGCCGGCTTTCCTTGCAGTGGCTTGAATACAGTCTAGTCTTTCATCTCACAAGCTGAAGGGATGTCTGCACCACCTGTGGAGTCCCTAGAGAAAGCCCTAGGTCCCCGACTCCTTTCGACGGAATGCCTCACATGCCTCTGACACCTCGAGAGGCACGCAGAGCTCACTGCTTCAAAATTTGACGGAGCCTGACTCCTCTTGAACATTGACAGGAATCCCAGTATCCCTGTGGCTACTGGAAAGGGACCCTGGGTCTCCCGACTCACCTCGAGAAGCGTTCCTTTTGCCCTGCCAAGCCTCGAAGAGACTCCTGAGGTGTCCCTCGTAACTCGACAGGAGTCCTGACTTCGTTGAACCAAACACGAGGGTTGAAGGGCCATACCCCCCCGCCGTAAGTCGAGAATGTACCCCAGGTCCCCGCCGCAACTCGAGAAAAACCATGAGACTTCCCCCTCCAAGCGAGATGAGGCCCGATTCCCCTGCACTGCATGCAGAGCAATTCCGTGAGCCCCCTGAAACATGTCAGGAGCCTCGACTTGCTTGATGGATGTCGAGACAGTCCGCAAAAACACTGTCACAAGTAGAGAGGGACCCTGAGGTCACACCAGCATCGCGAAGGAGCTCCATGGGCCCCAAATCAACTCGAGATGAGGCCCGCTTCCCCTGCATTGACTCCAGAGCCATCCCCCGTTCCCCATCAAACACGACCTGAGGCTTGACTCCCTTTAGGCAACTCCAGAGGTTCCCCGAGAACAACGGGCCAAGTCTAGAGGAGTACCAAGTTCAGCAGAGCAACTCGAGGACTGCTCCGTGTACCCCAAATTGCCTCGAGATGAGAGCTGATTCCCTGGCTTAGACTCAAGACGTAGGCCACCTTTCCACAAGCCCCTCAAGAGGAGGCTTCTCTCAGCAATAGGTATGAGGGAGGGACCCTGAGATTGCTGCCTCAATGGGCATATACACCGAGAAGCCCTGACTCGAAAGGAGGCCGGCTTTCCTTGCAGTGGCTTGAATACAGTCTAGTCTTTCATCTCACAAGCTGAAGGGATGTCTGCACCACCTGTGGAGTCCCTAGAGAAAGCCCTAGGTCCCCGACTCCTTTCGACGGAATGCCTCACATGCCTCTGACACCTCGAGAGGCACGCAGAGCTCACTGCTTCAAAATTTGACGGAGCCTGACTCCTCTTGAACATTGACAGGAATCCCAGTATCCCTGTGGCTACTGGAAAGGGACCCTGGGTCTCCCGACTCACCTCGAGAAGCGTTCCTTTTGCCCTGCCAAGCCTCGAAGAGACTCCTGAGGTGTCCCTCGTAACTCGACAGGAGTCCTGACTTCGTTGAACCAACACGAGGGTTGAAGGGCCATCCCCGCCGTAAGTCGAGAATGTACCCCAGGTCCCCGCCGCAACTCGAGAAAAACCATGAGACTTCCCCCTCCAAGCGAGATGAGGCCCGATTCCCCTGCACTGCATGCAGAGCAATTCCGTGAGCCCCCTGAAACATGTCAGGAGCCTCGACTTGCTTGATGGATGTCGAGACAGTCCGCAAAAACACTGTCACAAGTAGAGAGGGACCCTGAGGTCACACCAGCATCGCGAAGGAGCTCCATGGGCCCCAAATCAACTCGAGATGAGGCCCGCTTCCCCTGCATTGACTCCAGAGCCATCCCCCGTTCCCCATCAAACACGACCTGAGGCTTGACTCCCTTTAGGCAACTCCAGAGGTTCCCCGAGAACAACGGGCCAAGTCTAGAGGAGTACCAAGTTCAGCAGAGCAACTCGAGGACTGCTCCGTGTACCCCAAATTGCCTCGAGATGAGAGCTGATTCCCTGGCTTAGACTCAAGACGTAGGCCACCTTTCCACAAGCCCCTCAAGAGGAGGCTTCTCTCAGCAATAGGTATGAGGGAGGGACCCTGAGATTGCTGCCTCAATGGGCATATACACCGAGAAGCCCTGACTCGAAAGGAGGCCGGCTTTCCTTGCAGTGGCTTGAATACAGTCTAGTCTTTCATCTCACAAGCTGAAGGGATGTCTGCACCACCTGTGGAGTCCCTAGAGAAAGCCCTAGGTCCCCGACTCCTTTCGACGGAATGCCTCACATGCCTCTGACACCTCGAGAGGCACGCAGAGCTCACTGCTTCAAAATTTGACGGAGCCTGACTCCTCTTGAACATTGACAGGAATCCCAGTATCCCTGTGGCTACTGGAAAGGGACCCTGGGTCTCCCGACTCACCTCGAGAAGCGTTCCTTTTGCCCTGCCAAGCCTCGAAGAGACTCCTGAGGTGTCCCTCGTAACTCGACAGGAGTCCTGACTTCGTTGAACCAACACGAGGGTTGAAGGGCCATCCCCGCCGTAAGTCGAGAATGTACCCCAGGTCCCCGCCGCAACTCGAGAAAAACCATGAGACTTCCCCCTCCAAGCGAGATGAGGCCCGATTCCCCTGCACTGCATGCAGAGCAATTCCGTGAGCCCCCTGAAACATGTCAGGAGCCTCGACTTGCTTGATGGATGTCGAGACAGTCCGCAAAAACACTGTCACAAGTAGAGAGGGACCCTGAGGTCACACCAGCATCGCGAAGGAGCTCCATGGGCCCCAAATCAACTCGAGATGAGGCCCGCTTCCCCTGCATTGACTCCAGAGCCATCCCCCGTTCCCCATCAAACACGACCTGAGGCTTGACTCCCTTTAGGCAACTCCAGAGGTTCCCCGAGAACAACGGGCCAAGTCTAGAGGAGTACCAAGTTCAGCAGAGCAACTCGAGGACTGCTCCGTGTACCCCAAATTGCCTCGAGATGAGAGCTGATTCCCTGGCTTAGACTCAAGACGTAGGCCACCTTTCCACAAGCCCCTCAAGAGGAGGCTTCTCTCAGCAATAGGTATGAGGGAGGGACCCTGAGATTGCTGCCTCAATGGGCATATACACCGAGAAGCCCTGACTCGAAAGGAGGCCGGCTTTCCTTGCAGTGGCTTGAATACAGTCTAGTCTTTCATCTCACAAGCTGAAGGGATGTCTGCACCACCTGTGGAGTCCCTAGAGAAAGCCCTAGGTCCCCGACTCCTTTCGACGGAATGCCTCACATGCCTCTGACACCTCGAGAGGCACGCAGAGCTCACTGCTTCAAAATTTGACGGAGCCTGACTCCTCTTGAACATTGACAGGAATCCCAGTATCCCTGTGGCTACTGGAAAGGGACCCTGGGTCTCCCGACTCACCTCGAGAAGCGTCCCTTTTGCCCTGCCAAGCCTCGAAGAGACTCCTGAGGTGTCCCTCGTAACTCGACAGGAGTCCTGACTTCGTTGAACCAACACGAGGGTTGAAGGGCCATCCCCGCCGTAAGTCGAGAATGTACCCCAGGTCCCCGCCGCAACTCGAGAAAAACCATGAGACTTCCCCCTCCAAGCGAGATGAGGCCCGATTCCCCTGCACTGCATGCAGAGCAATTCCGTGAGCCCCCTGAAACATGTCAGGAGCCTCGACTTGCTTGATGGATGTCGAGACAGTCCGCAAAAACACTGTCACAAGTAGAGAGGGACCCTGAGGTCACACCAGCATCGCGAAGGAGCTCCATGGGCCCCAAATCAACTCGAGATGAGGCCCGCTTCCCCTGCATTGACTCCAGAGCCATCCCCCGTTCCCCATCAAACACGACCTGAGGCTTGACTCCCTTTAGGCAACTCCAGAGGTTCCCCGAGAACAACGGGCCAAGTCTAGAGGAGTACCAAGTTCAGCAGAGCAACTCGAGGACTGCTCCGTGTACCCCAAATTGCCTCGAGATGAGAGCTGATTCCCTGGCTTAGACTCAAGACGTAGGCCACCTTTCCACAAGCCCCTCAAGAGGAGGCTTCTCTCAGCAATAGGTATGAGGGAGGGACCCTGAGATTGCTGCCTCAATGGGCATATACACCGAGAAGCCCTGACTCGAAAGGAGGCCGGGTTTCCTTGCAGTGGCTTGAATACAGTCTAGTCTTTCATCTCACAAGCTGAAGGGATGTCTGCACCACCTGTGGAGTCCCTAGAGAAAGCCCTAGGTCCCCGACTCCTTTCGACGGAATGCCTCACATGCCTCTGACACCTCGAGAGGCACGCAGAGCTCACTGCTTCAAAATTTGACGGAGCCTGACTCCTCTTGAACATTGACAGGAATCCCAGTATCCCTGTGGCTACTGGAAAGGGACCCTGGTCTCCCGACTCACCTCGAGAAGCGTTCCTTTTGCCCTGCCAAGCCTCGAAGAGACTCCTGAGGTGTCCCTCGTAACTCGACAGGAGTCCTGACTTCGTTGAACAACACGAGGGTTGAAGGGCCATCCCCGCCGTAAGTCGAGAATGTACCCCAGGTCCCCGCCGCAACTCGAGAAAAACCATGAGACTTCCCCCTCCAAGCGAGATGAGGCCCGATTCCCCTGCACTGCATGCAGAGCAATTCCGTGAGCCCCCTGAAACATGTCAGGAGCCTCGACTTGCTTGATGGATGTCGAGACAGTCCGCAAAAACACTGTCACAAGTAGAGAGGGACCCTGAGGTCACACCAGCATCGCGAAGGAGCTCCATGGGCCCCAAATCAACTCGAGATGAGGCCCGCTTCCCCTGCATTGACTCCAGAGCCATCCCCCGTTCCCCATCAAACACGACCTGAGGCTTGACTCCCTTTAGGCAACTCCAGAGGTTCCCCGAGAACAACGGGCCAAGTCTAGAGGAGTACCAAGTTCAGCAGAGCAACTCGAGGACTGCTCCGTGTACCCCAAATTGCCTCGAGATGAGAGCTGATTCCCTGGCTTAGACTCAAGACGTAGGCCACCTTTCCACAAGCCCCTCAAGAGGAGGGCTTCTCTCAGCAATCATTGACTTCGTTGAACAAACACGAGGGTTGAAGGGCCATCCCCGCCGTAAGTCGAGAATGTACCCCAGGTCCCCGCCGCAACTCGAGAAAAACCATGAGACTTCCCCCTCCAAGCGAGATGAGGCCCGATTCCCCTGCACTGCATGCAGAGCAATTCCGTGAGCCCCCTGAAACATGTCAGGAGCCTCGACTTGCTTGATGGATGTCGAGACAGTCCGCAAAAACACTGTCACAAGTAGAGAGGGACCCTGAGGTCACACCAGCATCGCGAAGGAGCTCCATGGGCCCCAAATCAACTCGAGATGAGGCCCGCTTCCCCTGCATTGACTCCAGAGCCATCCCCCGTTCCCCATCAAACACGACCTGAGGCTTGACTCCCTTTAGGCAACTCCAGAGGTTCCCCGAGAACAACGGGCCAAGTCTAGAGGAGTACCAAGTTCAGCAGAGCAACTCGAGGACTGCTCCGTGTACCCCAAATTGCCTCGAGATGAGAGCTGATTCCCTGGCTTAGACTCAAGACGTAGGCCACCTTTCCACAAGCCCCTCAAGAGGAGGCTTCTCTCAGCAATAGGTATGAGGGAGGGACCCTGAGATTGCTGCCTCAATGGGCATATACACCGAGAAGCCCTGACTCGAAAGGAGGCCGGTTTCCTTGCAGTGGCTTGAATACAGTCTAGTCTTTCATCTCACAAGGTGAAGGGATGTCTGCACCACCTGTGGAGTCCCTAGAGAAAGCCCTAGGTCCCCGACTCCTTTCGACGGAATGCCTCACATGCCTCTGACACCTCGAGAGGCACGCAGAGCTCACTGCTTCAAAATTTGACGGAGCCTGACTCCTCTTGAACATTGACAGGAATCCCAGTATCCCTGTGGCTACTGGAAAGGGACCCTGGGTCTCCCGACTCACCTCGAGAAGCGTCCCTTTTGCCCTGCCAAGCCTCGAAGAGACTCCTGAGGTGTCCCTCGTAACTCGACAGGAGTCCTGACTTCGTTGAACAAACACGAGGGTTGAAGGGCCATCCCCGCCGTAAGTCGAGAATGTACCCCAGGTCCCCGCCGCAACTCGAGAAAAACCATGAGACTTCCCCCTCCAAGCGAGATGAGGCCCGATTCCCCTGCACTGCATGCAGAGCAATTCCGTGAGCCCCCTGAAACATGTCAGGAGCCTCGACTTGCTTGATGGATGTCGAGACAGTCCGCAAAAACACTGTCACAAGTAGAGAGGGACCCTGAGGTCACACCAGCATCGCGAAGGAGCTCCATGGGCCCCAAATCAACTCGAGATGAGGCCCGCTTCCCCTGCATTGACTCCAGAGCCATCCCCCGTTCCCCATCAAACACGACCTGAGGCTTGACTCCCTTTAGGCAACTCCAGAGGTTCCCCGAGAACAACGGGCCAAGTCTAGAGAGGAGTACCAAGTTCAGCAGAGCAACTCGAGGACTGCTCCGTGTACCCCAAATTGCCTCGAGATGAGAGCTGATTCCCTGGCTTAGACTCAAGACGTAGGCCACCTTTCCACAAGCCCCTCAAGAGGAGGCTTCTCTCAGCAATAGGTATGAGGGAGGGACCCTGAGATTGCTGCCTCAATGGGCATATACACCGAGAAGCCCTGACTCGAAAGGAGGCCGGGTTTCCTTGCAGTGGCTTGAATACAGTCTAGTCTTTCATCTCACAAGGTGAAGGGATGTCTGCACCACCTGTGGAGTCCCTAGAGAAAGCCCTAGGTCCCCGACTCCTTTCGACGGAATGCCTCACATGCCTCTGACACCTCGAGAGGCACGCAGAGCTCACTGCTTCAAAATTTGACGGAGCCTGACTCCTCTTGAACATTGACAGGAATCCCAGTATCCCTGTGGCTACTGGAAAGGGACCCTGGGTCTCCCGACTCACCTCGAGAAGCGTCCCTTTTGCCCTGCCAAGCCTCGAAGAGACTCCTGAGGTGTCCCTCGTAACTCGACAGGAGTCCTGACTTCGTTTGAAACCAACACGAGGGTTGAAGGGCCATCCCCGCCGTAAGTCGAGAATGTACCCCAGGTCCCCGCCGCAACTCGAGAAAAACCATGAGACTTCCCCCTCCAAGCGAGATGAGGCCCGATTCCCCTGCACTGCATGCAGAGCAATTCCGTGAGCCCCCTGAAACATGTCAGGAGCCTCGACTTGCTTGATGGATGTCGAGACAGTCCGCAAAAACACTGTCACAAGTAGAGAGGGACCCTGAGGTCACACCAGCATCGCGAAGGAGCTCCATGGGCCCCAAATCAACTCGAGATGAGGCCCGCTTCCCCTGCATTGACTCCAGAGCCATCCCCCGTTCCCCATCAAACACGACCTGAGGCTTGACTCCCTTTAGGCAACTCCAGAGGTTCCCCGAGAACAACGGGCCAAGTCTAGAGGAGTACCAAGTTCAGCAGAGCAACTCGAGGACTGCTCCGTGTACCCCAAATTGCCTCGAGATGAGAGCTGATTCCCTGGCTTAGACTCAAGACGTAGGCCACCTTTCCACAAGCCCCTCAAGAGGAGGCTTCTCTCAGCAATAGGTATGAGGGAGGGACCCTGAGATTGCTGCCTCAATGGGCATATACACCGAGAAGCCCTGACTCGAAAGGAGGCCGGGTTTCCTTGCAGTGGCTTGAATACAGTCTAGTCTTTCATCTCACAAGGTGAAGGGATGTCTGCACCACCTGTGGAGTCCCTAGAGAAAGCCCTAGGTCCCCCGACTCCTTTCGACGGAATGCCTCACATGCCTCTGACACCTCGAGAGGCACGCAGAGCTCACTGCTTCAAAATTTGACGGAGCCTGACTCCTCTTGAACATTGACAGGAATCCCAGTATCCCTGTGGCTACTGGAAAGGGACCCTGGGTCTCCCGACTCACCTCGAGAAGCGTCCCTTTTGCCCTGCCAAGCCTCGAAGAGACTCCTGAGGTGTCCCTCGTAACTCGACAGGAGTCCTGACTTCGTTGAACAAACACGAGGGTTGAAGGGCCATCCCCGCCGTAAGTCGAGAATGTACCCCAGGTCCCCGCCGCAACTCGAGAAAAACCATGAGACTTCCCCCTCCAAGCGAGATGAGGCCCGATTCCCCTGCACTGCATGCAGAGCAATTCCGTGAGCCCCCTGAAACATGTCAGGAGCCTCGACTTGCTTGATGGATGTCGAGACAGTCCGCAAAAACACTGTCACAAGTAGAGAGGGACCCTGAGGTCACACCAGCATCGCGAAGGAGCTCCATGGGCCCCAAATCAACTCGAGATGAGGCCCGCTTCCCCTGCATTGACTCCAGAGCCATCCCCCGTTCCCCATCAAACACGACCTGAGGCTTGACTCCCTTTAGGCAACTCCAGAGGTTCCCCGAGAACAACGGGCCAAGTCTAGAGGAGTACCAAGTTCAGCAGAGCAACTCGAGGACTGCTCCGTGTACCCCAAATTGCCTCGAGATGAGAGCTGATTCCCTGGCTTAGACTCAAGACGTAGGCCACCTTCCACAAGCCCCTCAAGAGGAGGCTTCTCTCAGCAATAGGTATGAGGGAGGGACCCTGAGATTGCTGCCTCAATGGGCATATACACCGAGAAGCCCTGACTCGAAAGGAGGCCGGGTTTCCTTGCAGTGGCTTGAATACAGTCTAGTCTTTCATCTCACAAGGTGAAGGGATGTCTGCACCACCTGTGGAGTCCCTAGAGAAAGCCCTAGGTCCCCGACTCCTTTCGACGGAATGCCTCACATGCCTCTGACACCTCGAGAGGCACGCAGAGCTCACTGCTTCAAAATTTGACGGAGCCTGACTCCTCTTGAACATTGACAGGAATCCCAGTATCCCTGTGGCTACTGGAAAGGGACCCTGGGTCTCCCGACTCACCTCGAGAAGCGTCCCTTTTGCCCTGCCAAGCCTCGAAGAGACTCCTGAGGTGTCCCTCGTAACTCGACAGGAGTCCTGACTTCGTTGAACAAACACGAGGGTTGAAGGGCCATCCCCGCCGTAAGTCGAGAATGTACCCCAGGTCCCCGCCGCAACTCGAGAAAAACCATGAGACTTCCCCCTCCAAGCGAGATGAGGCCCGATTCCCCTGCACTGCATGCAGAGCAATTCCGTGAGCCCCCTGAAACATGTCAGGAGCCTCGACTTGCTTGATGGATGTCGAGACAGTCCGCAAAAACACTGTCACAAGTAGAGAGGGACCCTGAGGTCACACCAGCATCGCGAAGGAGCTCCATGGGCCCCAATCAACTCGAGATGAGGCCCGCTTCCCCTGCATTGACTCCAGAGCCATCCCCCGTTCCCCATCAAACACGACCTGAGGCTTGACTCCCTTTAGGCAACTCCAGAGGTTCCCCGAGAACAACGGGCCAAGTCTAGAGGAGTACCAAGTTCAGCAGAGCAACTCGAGGACTGCTCCGTGTACCCCAAATTGCCTCGAGATGAGAGCTGATTCCCTGGCTTAGACTCAAGACGTAGGCCACCTTTCCACAAGCCCCTCAAGAGGAGGCTTCTCTCAGCAATAGGTATGAGGGAGGGACCCTGAGATTGCTGCCTCAATGGGCATATACACCGAGAAGCCCTGACTCGAAAGGAGGCCGGGTTTCCTTGCAGTGGCTTGAATACAGTCTAGTCTTTCATCTCACAAGGTGAAGGGATGTCTGCACCACCTGTGGAGTCCCTAGAGAAAGCCCTAGGTCCCCGACTCCTTTCGACGGAATGCCTCACATGCCTCTGACACCTCGAGAGGCACGCAGAGCTCACTGCTTCAAAATTTGACGGAGCCTGACTCCTCTTGAACATTGACAGGAATCCCAGTATCCCTGTGGCTACTGGAAAGGGACCCTGGGTCTCCCGACTCACCTCGAGAAGCGTCCCTTTTGCCCTGCCAAGCCTCGAAGAGACTCCTGAGGTGTCCCTCGTAACTCGACAGGAGTCCTGACTTCGTTGAACAAACACGAGGGTTGAAGGGCCATCCCCGCCGTAAGTCGAGAATGTACCCCAGGTCCCCGCCGCAACTCGAGAAAAACCATGAGACTTCCCCCTCCAAGCGAGATGAGGCCCGATTCCCCTGCACTGCATGCAGAGCAATTCCGTGAGCCCCCTGAAACATGTCAGGAGCCTCGACTTGCTTGATGGATGTCGAGACAGTCCGCAAAAAACACTGTCACAAGTAGAGAGGGACCCTGAGGTCACACCAGCATCGCGAAGGAGCTCCATGGGCCCCAAATCAACTCGAGATGAGGCCCGCTTCCCCTGCATTGACTCCAGAGCCATCCCCCGTTCCCCATCAAACACGACCTGAGGCTTGACTCCCTTTAGGCAACTCCAGAGGTTCCCCGAGAACAACGGGCCAAGTCTAGAGGAGTACCAAGTTCAGCAGAGCAACTCGAGGACTGCTCCGTGTACCCCAAATTGCCTCGAGATGAGAGCTGATTCCCTGGCTTAGACTCAAGACGTAGGCCACCTTTCCACAAGCCCCTCAAGAGGAGGCTTCTCTCAGCAATAGGTATGAGGGAGGGACCCTGAGATTGCTGCCTCAATGGGCATATACACCGAGAAGCCCTGACTCGAAAGGAGGCCGGGTTTCCTTGCAGTGGCTTGAATACAGTCTAGTCTTTCATCTCACAAGGTGAAGGGATGTCTGCACCACCTGTGGAGTCCCTAGAGAAAGCCCTAGGTCCCCGACTCCTTTCGACGGAATGCCTCACATGCCTCTGACACCTCGAGAGGCACGCAGAGCTCACTGCTTCAAAATTTGACGGAGCCTGACTCCTCTTGAACATTGACAGGAATCCCAGTATCCCTGTGGCTACTGGAAAGGGACCCTGGGTCTCCCGACTCACCTCGAGAAGCGTCCCTTTTGCCCTGCCAAGCCTCGAAGAGACTCCTGAGGTGTCCCTCGTAACTCGACAGGAGTCCTGACTTCGTTGAACAAACACGAGGGTTGAAGGGCCATCCCCGCCGTAAGTCGAGAATGTACCCCAGGTCCCCGCCGCAACTCGAGAAAAACCATGAGACTTCCCCCTCCAAGCGAGATGAGGCCCGATTCCCCTGCACTGCATGCAGAGCAATTCCGTGAGCCCCCTGAAACATGTCAGGAGCCTCGACTTGCTTGATGGATGTCGAGACAGTCCGCAAAAACACTGTCACAAGTAGAGAGGGACCCTGAGGTCACACCAGCATCGCGAAGGAGCTCCATGGCCCCAAATCAACTCGAGATGAGGCCCGCTTCCCCTGCATTGACTCCAGAGCCATCCCCCGTTCCCCATCAAACACGACCTGAGGCTTGACTCCCTTTAGGCAACTCCAGAGGTTCCCCGAGAACAACGGGCCAAGTCTAGAGGAGTACCAAGTTCAGCAGAGCAACTCGAGGACTGCTCCGTGTACCCCAAATTGCCTCGAGATGAGAGCTGATTCCCTGGCTTAGACTCAAGACGTAGGCCACCTTTCCACAAGCCCCTCAAGAGGAGGCTTCTCTCAGCAATAGGTATGAGGGAGGGACCCTGAGATTGCTGCCTCAATGGGCATATACACCGAGAAGCCCTGACTCGAAAGGAGGCCGGGTTTCCTTGCAGTGGCTTGAATACAGTCTAGTCTTTCATCTCACAAGGTGAAGGGATGTCTGCACCACCTGTGGAGTCCCTAGAGAAAGCCCTAGGTCCCCGACTCCTTTCGACGGAATGCCTCACATGCCTCTGACACCTCGAGAGGCACGCAGAGCTCACTGCTTCAAAATTTGACGGAGCCTGACTCCTCTTGAACATTGACAGGAATCCCAGTATCCCTGTGGCTACTGGAAAGGGACCCTGGGTCTCCCGACTCACCTCGAGAAGCGTCCCTTTTGCCCTGCCAAGCCTCGAAGAGACTCCTGAGGTGTCCCTCGTAACTCGACAGGAGTCCTGACTTCGTTGAACAAACACGAGGGTTGAAGGGCCATCCCCGCCGTAAGTCGAGAATGTACCCCAGGTCCCCGCCGCAACTCGAGAAAAACCATGAGACTTCCCCCTCCAAGCGAGATGAGGCCCGATTCCCCTGCACTGCATGCAGAGCAATTCCGTGAGCCCCCTGAAACATGTCAGGAGCCTCGACTTGCTTGATGGATGTCGAGACAGTCCGCAAAAACACTGTCACAAGTAGAGAGGGACCCTGAGGTCACACCAGCATCGCGAAGGAGCTCCATGGGCCCCAAATCAACTCGAGATGAGGCCCGCTTCCCCTGCATTGACTCCAGAGCCATCCCCCGTTCCCCATCAAACACGACCTGAGGCTTGACTCCCTTTAGGCAACTCCAGAGGTTCCCCGAGAACAACGGGCCAAGTCTAGAGGAGTACCAAGTTCAGCAGAGCAACTCGAGGACTGCTCCGTGTACCCCAAATTGCCTCGAGATGAGAGCTGATTCCCTGGCTTAGACTCAAGACGTAGGCCACCTTTCCACAAGCCCCTCAAGAGGAGGCTTCTCTCAGCAATAGGTATGAGGGAGGGACCCTGAGATTGCTGCCTCAATGGGCATATACACCGAGAAGCCCTGACTCGAAAGGAGGCCGGCTTTCCCTTGCAGGGCTTGAATACGCTAGTCTTTTCATCTCACAAGCTGAAGGGATGTCCTGCACCACCTGTGGAGTCCCTAGAGAAAGCCCTAGGTCCCCGACCTCCTTTCGACGGATTGCCTCACTGCTCTGACACCTCGAGAGGCACGGCAGAGCTCACTCTTCAAAATTTGAACGGAGCTGACTCCTCTTGAACATTGACAGGAATCGCTCATTATCCTCCCTGTGGCTACAGGAAAGGGACCCTGGGTCTCCCGACTCACCTCGAGAAGCGTTCCTTTGCCACTGCAAAGCCTCGAAGAGACTCCTGAGGGTGTCCCTCGTAAATCGACAGGAGTACTGAACTTCAGTTTGAAAACCAACACGAGGTTTGAAGGGCCATCCCCTGCCGTAAGTCGAGAATGATACCCAGGCCCCCGCCGCAACTCGAGAAAAAACATGAGACTTTCCACTCCAGCGAGAATGAGGCCCGATTTCCCTGCACTGCATGCAGGAGCAAATTCCGTGAGCCCCCTGAAACATGTCAGGAGCCTCGAATTCGCTTAATGGATGTCGAGGACCAGTCCGCAAAAACACTGTCACAAGTAGAGAAGGACCCTGAGGTCCACACCAGCATCGCGAAGGAGCTCCATGGGCCCCAAATCAACTCGAGATGAGGCCCGTCGTTCCCCCTGCATTGACTCCAGAGCCAATCCCCCGTTCCCCATCAAACACGACCTGAGGCTTGACTCCCTTTTAGGCAACTCCAGAGGTTCCCCGAAACAAACGGGCCAAGTCTAGAGGAGTACCAAGTTCAGCAGAGCAACTCGAGGAGGACTGAACTACCCGTGTACCCCAAATTGCCTCGAGATGAGAGCTGATTCCCTGGCTTTAGACTCAAGACGTAGGCCACCTTTCCACAAGCCCCTCAAGAGGAGGCTTCTCTCAGCAATAGGTATTGAGGGAGGGACCCTGAGATTGCTGACCTCAATGGGCATATTACACGAGAAGCCCTGACTCGAAAGAGAGGCCGGACTTTCCTTGCAGTGGCTTGAATTACAGTCTAGTCTTTCATCTCACAAGCTGAAGGGATGTCTGCACCACCCT
Organism: Odocoileus hemionus; assembly: GCA_020976825.1. Taxonomy (NCBI): domain Eukaryota; kingdom Metazoa; phylum Chordata; class Mammalia; order Artiodactyla; family Cervidae; genus Odocoileus; species Odocoileus hemionus. The sequence continues at coordinate 61,615 of JAJLRB010001689.1, forward strand.
GTGGAGTCCCTAGAGAAAGCCCTAGGTCCCCGACTCCTTTCGACGGAATGCCTCACATGCCTCTGACACCTCGAGAGGCACGCAGAGCCTCACTGCTTCAAAATTTGACGGAGCCTGACTCCTCATTGAACATTGACAGGAATCCCAGTATCCCTGTGGCTACTGGAAAGGGACCCTGGGTCTCCCGACTCACCTCGAGAAGCGTTCCTTTTGCCCTGCCAAGCCTCGAAGAGACTCCTGAGGTGTCCCTCGTAACTCGACAGGAGTCCTGACTTCGTTGAACAAACACGAGGGGTTGAAGGGCCATCCCCGCCGTAAGTCGAGAATGTACCCCAGTCCCCGTCCCCGCCGCAACTCGAGAAAAACCATGAGACAAAAACTTACCCCTAAACAAGCGAGATGAGGCCCCGATTCCCCTGCACTGCATGCAGAGCAAAATTCCGTGAGCCCCCTGAAACATGTCAGGAGCCTCGACTTGCTTTGATGGATGTCGAGACAGTCCGCAAAAACACTGTCACAAGTAGAGAGGGACCCTGAGGTCACACCAGCATCGCGAAGGAGCTCCATGGGCCCCAAATCAACTCGAGATGAGGCCCGCTTTCCCCTGCATTGACTCCAGAGCCATCCCCCGTTCCCATCAAACACGACCTGAGGCTTGACTCCCTTTAGGCAACTCCAGAGGTTCCCCGAGAACAACGGCCAAGTCTAGAGGAGTACCAAGTTCAGCAGAGCAACTCGAGGACTGCTCCGTGTACCCCAAATTGCCTCGAGATGAGAGCTGATTCCCTGGCTTAGACTCAAGACGTAGGCCACCTTTCCACAAGCCCCTCAAGAGAGAGGCTTCTCTCAGCAATAGGTATGAGGGAGGGACCCTGAGATTGCTGCCTCAATGGGCATATACCCGAGAAGCCCTGACTCGAAAGGAGGCCGTGCTTTTCCTTGCAGTGGCTTGAATACAGTCTAGTCTTTCATCTCACAAGCACTGAAGGGATGTCTGCACCACCTGTGGAGTCCCTAGAGAAAGCCCTAGGTCCCCGACTCCTTTCGACGGAATGCCTCACATGCCTCTGACACCTCGAGAGGCACGCAGAGCTCACTGCTTCAAAATTTGACGGAGCCTGACTCCTCTTGAACATTGACAGGAATCCCAGTATCCTTGTGGCTACTGGAAAGGGACCCTGGGTCTCCCGACTCACCTCGAGAAGCGTCCCTTTTGCCCTGCCAAGCCTCGAAGAGACTCCTGAGGTGCCCCTCGTAACTCGACAGGACTCCTGACTTCGTTGAACAAAAAAAAAACACGAGGGTTTGAAGGGCCATCATCCCCGCCGTAAGTCGAGAATGTACCCCAGGTCCCCGCCGCAACTCGAGAAAAACCATGAGACTTCCCCCTCCAAGCGAGATGAGGCCCGATTCCCCTGCACTGCATGCAGAGCAATTCCGTGAGCCCCCTGAAACATGTCAGGAGCCTCGACTTGCTTGATGGATGTCGAGACAGTCCGCAAAAACACTGTCACAAGTAGAGAGGGACCCTGAGGTCACACCAGCATCGCGAAGGAGCTCCATGGGCCCCAAATCAACTCGAGATGAGGCCCGCTTCCCCTGCATTGACTCCAGAGCCATCCCCCGTTCCCCATCAAACACGACCTGAGGCTTGACTCCTTTAGGCAACTCCAGAGGTTCCCCGAGAACAACGGGCCAAGTCTAGAGGAGTACCAAGTTCAGCAGAGCAACTCGAGGACTGCTCCGTGTACCCCAAATTGCCTCGAGATGAGAGCTGATTCCCTGGCTTAGACTCAAGACGTAGGCCACCTTTCCACAAGCCCCTCAAGAGGAGGCTTCTCTCAGCAATAGGTATGAGGGAGGGACCCTGAGATTGCTGCCTCAATGGGCATATACACCGAGAAGCCCTGACTCGAAAGGAGGCCGGGTTTCCTTGCAGTGGCTTGAATACAGTCTAGTCTTTCATCTCACAAGGTGAAGGGATGTCTGCACCACCTGTGGAGTCCCTAGAGTAAGCCCTAGGTCCCCGACTCCTTTCGACGGAATGCCTCACATGCCTCTGACACCTCGAGAGGCACGCAGAGCTCACTGCTTCAAAATTTGACGGAGCCTGACTCCACTTGAACATTGACAGGAATCCCAGTATCCCTGTGGCTACTGGAAAGGGACCCTGGGTCTCCCGACTCACCTCGAGAAGCGTTCCTTTTGCCCTGCCAAGCCTCGAAGAGACTCCTGAGGTGTCTCCCCTCGTAACTCGACAGGAGTCCTGACTTCGTTGAACAAACACGAGGGTTGAAGGGCCATCCCCGCCGTAAGTCGAGAATGTACCCCAGGTCCCCGCCGCAACTCGAGAAAAACCATGAGACTTCCCCCTCCAAGCGAGATGAGGCCCGATTCCCCTGCACTGCATGCAGAGCAATTCCGTGAGCCCCCTGAAACATGTCAGGAGCCTCGACTTGCTTGATGGATGTCGAGACAGTCCGCAAAAAACACTGTCACAAGTAGAGAGGGACCCTGAGGTCACACCAGCATCGCGAAGGAGCTCCATGGGCCCCAAATCAACTCGAGATGAGGCCCGCTTCCCTCCCCCTGCATTGAACTCCAGAGCCATCCCCCGTTCCCCATCAAACACGACCTGAGGCTTGACTCCCTTTAGGCAACTCCAGAGGTTCACCCCGAGAAACAACGGGCCAAGTCTAGAGGAGTACCAAGTTCAGCAGAGCAACTCGAGGACTGCTCCGTGTACCCCAAATTGCCTCGAGATGAGAGCTGATTCCCTGGCTTAGACTCAAGACGTAGGCCACCTTTTCCACAAGCCCTCAAGAGGAGGCTTCTCTCAGCAATAGGTATGAGGGAGGGACCCTGAGATTGCTGCCTCAATGGGCATATACACCGAGAAGCCCTGACTCGAAAGGAGGCCGGGTTTCCTTGCAGTGGCTTGAATACAGTCTAGTCTTTCATCTCACAAGGTGAAGGGATGTCTGCACCACCTGTGGAGTCCCTAGAGAAAGCCCTAGGTCCCCGACTCCTTTCGACGGAATGCCTCACATGCCTCTGACACCTCGAGAGGCACGCAGAGCTCACTGCTTCAAAATTTGACGGAGCCTGACTCCTCTTGAACATTGACAGGAATCCCAGTATCCCTGTGGCTACTGGAAAGGGACCCTGGGTCTCCCGACTCACCTCGAGAGAAGCGTCCCTTTTTGCCCTGCCAAGCCTCGAAGAGACTCCTGAGGTGTCCCTCGTAACTCGACAGGAGTCCTGACTTCGTTGAACAAACACGAGGGTTGAAGGGCCATCCCCGCCGTAAGTCGAGAATGTACCCCAGGTCCCCGCCGCAACTCGAGAAAAACCATGAGACTTCCCCCTCCAAGCGAGATGAGGCCCGATTCCCCTGCACTGCATGCAGAGCAATTCCGTTGAGCCCCCTGAAACATGTCAGGAGCCTCGACTTGCTTGATGGATGTCGAGACAGTCCGCAAACACTGTCACAAGTAGAGAGGGACCCTGAGGTCACACCAGCATCGCGAAGGAGCTCCATGGGCCCCAAATCAACTCGAGATGAGGCCCCCGCTTCCCCTGCATTGACTCCAGAGCCATCCCCCGTTCCCATCAAACACGACCTGAGGCTTGACTCCCTTTAGGCAACTCCAGAGGTTCCCCGAGAACAACGGGCCAAGTCTAGAGGAGTACCAAGTTCAGCAGAGCAACTCGAGGACTGCTCCGTGTACCCCAAATTGCCTCGAGATGAGAGCTGATTCCCTGGCTTAGACTCAAGACGTAGGCCACCTTTCCACAAGCCCCTCAAGAGGAGGCTTCTCTCAGCAATAGGTATGAGGGAGGGACCCTGAGATTGCTGCATCAATGGGCATATACACCGAGAAGCCCTGACTCGAAAGGGAGCCGGGTTTCCTTGCAGTGGCTTGAATACAGTCTAGTCTTTCATCTCACAAGGTGAAGGGATGTCTGCACCACCTGTGGGGGGGGGGGGGGGGGGGGGGGGGGATGGGATGTCTGCACCACCTGGAGTCCCTAGAGAAAGCCCTAGGTCCCCGACTCCTTTCGACGGAATGCCTCACATGCCTCTGACACCTCGAGAGGCACGCAGAGCTCACTGCTTCAAAATTTGACGGAGCCTGACTCCTCTTGAACATTGACAGGAATCCCAGTATCCCTGTGGCTACTGGAAAGGGACCCTGGGTCTCCCGACTCACCTCGAGAAGCGTCCCTTTTGCCCTGCCAAGCCTCGAAGAGACTCCTGAGGTGTCCCTCGTAACTCGACAGGAGTCCTGACTTCGTTGAACAAACACGAGGGTTGAAGGGCCATCCCCGCCGTAAGTCGAGAATGTACCCCCAGGTCCCCGCCGCAACTCGAGAAAAACCATGAGACTTCCCCCTCCAAGCGAGATGAAGGCCCGATTCCCCTGCACTGCATGCAGAGCAATTCCGTGAGCCCCCTGAAACATGTCAGGAGCCTCGACTTGCTTGATGGATGTCGAGACAGTCCGCAAAAACACTGTCACAAGTAGAGAGGGACCCTGAGGTCACACCAGCATCGCGAAGGAGCTCCATGGGCCCCAAATCAACTCGAGATGAGGCCCGCTTCCCCTGCATTGACTCCAGAGCCATCCCCCGTTCCCCCATCAAACACGACCTGAGGCTTGACTCCCTTTAGGCAACTCCAGAGGTTCCCCGAGAACAACGGGCCAAGTCTAGACGGAGTACCAAGTTCAGCAGAGCAACTCGAGGACTGCTTCCGTGTACTCCCCCAAATTGACCTCGAGATGAGAGCTGATTCCCTGGCTTAGACTCAAGACGTAGGCCACCTTTCCACAAGCCCCTCAAGAGGAGGCTTCTCTCAGACAATAGGTATGAGGGAGGGACCCTGAAGATTGCTGCCCCTCAATGGGCATATATCAGCATACCGAGAAGCCCTGACTTCGAAAGGAGGCCCGGACTTTCCTTGCAGTGGACTTGGAATACAGTCTAGTCTTTCATCTCACAAGGTGAAGGGGATGTCTTTTAAGACACCACCTGTGGAGTCCCTAGAGAAAGCCCTAAGGTCCCCGACTCCTTGTTTCGGACGGAATGCCTCACATGCGAGCTCTGACACCTCGAGAGGCACGCAGAGCTCACTGCTTCAAAAAATTTGACGGAGCCTGACTCCTCTTGAACATTGACAGGAATCCCAGTATCCCCTGTGGCTACTGGAAAGGGACCCTGGGTCTCCCGGGGACTCACCTCGAGAAGCGTTCCTTTTGCCCCTGCCAATCCCCGGGAACGGAACCCCGTTTCGAAGAGACTCCTGAGGTGTCCCTCGTAACTCGACAGGAGGTCCTGACTTCGTTGAACAAACACGAGGGTTGAAGGGCCATCCCCTCCGTAACGCGTCGAGAATGTACCCCAGGTCCCCGCCGCAACTCGAGAAAAACCAATGAGACTTCCCCCTCCAAGCGAGATGAGGCCCGATTCCCCTAGAAGCACTGCATGCAGTAGCAATTCCGTGTAGCCCCCTGAAACATGGTCAGGAGCCTCGACTTGCTTGATGGAGGTATGTCGAGACAGTCCGCAAAAACACTGTCACAAGTAGATAGAGGGACCCTGAGGTCACACCAGCATTGCGAAGGTAGCTCCATGGGGCCCCAAATCAACTCGAGATGAAGGCCCGCTTCCCCTGCATTGACTCCAGAGCCATCCCCCGTAACTTCCCCATCAAACACGACCTGAGGCTTGACTCCCTTTAGGCAACTCCAGAGGTTCCCCGAGAACAACGGGGGGCCAAGTCTAGAGGAGTACCAAGTTTCAGCATGAGCAACTCGAGGACTGCTCCGTGTACCCCAAATTGCCTCGAGATGAGAGCTGATTCCCTGGCTTAGACTCAAGACGTAGGCCACCTTTCCACAAGCCCCTCAAGAGGAGGCTTCTCTCAGCAAATATGGTATGAGGGAGGGACCCTGAGATTGCTGCCTCAATGGGCATATACACCGAGAAGCCCTGACTCGAAAAGGAGGCCGGGTTTCCTTGCAGTGGCTTGAACAATTCAGTCTAGTCTTTCATCTCACAAGGTGAAGGGATGTTCTGCACCACCTGTGGAGGATCCCTAGAGAAAGCCCTAGGTCCCCCGACATTCCTTTCGACGGAATGCCTCACATGCCTCTGGACACCTCGAGAAGGCACGCAGAGCTCACTGCTTCAAATTTGACGGAGGCCTGACTCCTCTTGAACATTGACAGGAATCCCAGTATCCCTGTGGCTACTGGAAAGGGACCCTGGTATCCTTCTCCCGACTCACCTCGAGAAGGAAGCGTCCCTTTTGCCCTGTGCCAAGCCTCGAAAAGAAGACTCCTGAGGTGTCCCTCGTAAAAACTCGAACCAGGAGTCCTGACCCTTCGTTGAACAAAACACGAGGGTTGAAGGGCCACATCCCCGCCGTAAGTCGAGAATGTACCCCAGGTCCCCGCCGCCAACTCGAGAAAAAACATGAGACTTCCCCCCTCCAAGCGAGATTGAGGCACCTATTCCCCTGCAACTGCATGCAGAGGAGCAATTCCGTGAGCCCCCTGAAACATGTCAGGGAGCCTCGACTTGCTTGATGGATGTCGAGACAGGTCCGCAAAAACACTGTCACAAGTAGAGAGGGGACCCTGAGTCACACCAGCATCGCGAAGGAGCTCCATGGGCCCCAAATCAACTCGAGATGAGGCCCGCTTCCCCTGCATTGACTCCAGAGCCATCCCCCGTTCCCCATCAAACACGAACCTGAGGCTTTGGACTCCCTTTAGGCAAACATCCAGAGGTTCCCCGAGAACAACTGGGCCAAGTCATTAGAGGAGTACCAATGTTCAGCATAGCAACTCAGAGGACTGCTCCGTGTGAACCCCAAATTGCCTCGAGATGAGAGCTGATTCCCTGGCTTAGACTCAAGACGTAGGCCACCTTTCACCAGCCCCTCAAGAGGAGGCTTCTCTCAGCAATAGGTATGATGGGAGGGGACCCTGAGATTGCTGCCTCAATGGGCAAAATATACACCGAGAAGTCCCTGACTCGAAAGGAGGCCGGCTTTCCTTGCAGTGGCTTGAATACAGTCTAGTCCTTTCATCTCACAAGCTGAAGGGATGTCTGCACCACCTGTGGAGTCCTAGAGAAAGCCCTAGGTTCCGCCGACTCCTTTCGACGGAATGCCTCACATGCCTCTGACACTCGAGAGGCACGCAGGATACTCACTGGCTATCAAATTTGACGGAGACTGACTCCTCTTGAACATTGACAGGATCCCAGTATCCCTGTGGCTACTGAAAGGGGCCCTGGGTTCAGTTCTCCCGACTCACCTCGAGAAGCGTTCCTTTTTGCCCTGCCAAGTCCTCGAAGAGACTCCTGAGGTGTCCCCTCTGTAAACTCGAGCAGGACTCCCCTGACTTCGTTGAACAAACACAGAGGGATTGATGGGCCAATCCCCCCGCCGTAAGTCGAGCGAATGTAGCTCCCAGGTCCCGGGCCCGCCTAGGCAACTCGAGAAAAACCTATGAGACTTATTCCACTGCTACCAATGCGATGATGAGTGCCCGATTCCCCTGCACTGCATGCAGAGCAATTCAGTTGAGCCCCCTGAAACATGTCAGGAGCCCTCGACTTGCTGATGGGATGTCGAGACAGTTCCGCAAAAACACTGAGTTCACAAGTAGAGAGAGGGACCCTGAGGTCACATCCAGCATCAGCGAGAAGTAGCTCCATGGGCCCCAAATCAACTCGAGATGAGCCCCCGCTTCCCCTGCATTGACTCCAGAGCCATCCCCCCGTTCCCCATGCACAAGCACGTACCTGAGCGTTGACTCGCCTTTAGCAACTCCAGAGGTATCCCCGAGAAACAACGGGCCAAGTCTAGAGGAAGACCAAGTTTTCAGGCAGAGCAACTCGAGGACTGCTCCGTGTACCCCCAAATTGCCTCGAGATGAGAGCTGATTCCCTGGCTTAGACATCAAGACGTAGGCCACCTTTCCACAAGCCCCTCAAGAGGAGGCTTCTCTCTCAGCATAGGTATGAGGGAGGGACTTCCCTGAATTGCTGCCTCAATGGGCAATATACACCGAGAAGCCCTGACCTCGAAAGGAGGCGGGTTTCCTTGCAGTGGTTGAATACAGTCCTAGTCTTTAATCTCACAAGTTTGAAGTGATGTCTTGCACCAACTGTGGGAGTCCCCTAGAGAAAGCCCTAGGTCCCCGACATCATTTCGACGGAATGCCTCACCTTCTCTCTGAACACCTCGAGAAGGCAACGCAGAGCTCACTGTTTCCAAAATTTGACAGGAGCCAGAAAAGATGAAAAACAATCCGCTTGAACATTGACAGGAATCCCAGTATCCCTGTTGCTTACGGGAAAGGGACCCTGGGTCCTCCCCGACTCACCTCGAGAAGCGTCCCTTTTGCCCAGCCCAAGCCTCGACGAGACTCCTGAGTTGGTCCCTCAGTAACTCGACCAGGAGTTCCCCTGACTTCGTTGAACAATCTCGAGGGTGAAGGGGCCATCCCCGCCGTTAAGTCGAGAATTGTAACCCCAGGTCCCCGGCCGCAACTCCAGAAATAAACACTGAGATCTTCCCCCCTCCAAAGCGAGATGAGGCCCGATTCCCCTGCACATGCAGATTGCAGAGCAATTCCTTGATGCCCTCCTGAAAACTATGTTCTGGAGCCTCGACTATGCTTGATGGATGTCGACGACATGTCCTCAAAAAGGCACTGTCACAATTAGAGAGGGACCCTGAAGTCACACCAACATGGCGAAGGAGATCCATGGGCGCCAAATCAACTCGAGATGAGGCCCGCTTCCCCTGCATTAAACCTTCCAGAGCCATCCCTCGTTTCCCTGTCAAACACGACCTGAGCTGGACTCCCTTTAGGGGCAACTCCAGACGTTTCCGCGAGAACAACGGGCCAAGTATAGAGGAGTACCAAGTTCAGCAGAGCAAATCTGGAGAACTACTCCGTGTACCTCCAAATTGCTCCGAGATGAGAGCTGATTCCCTTGCTTAGAACTCAAGTGGGTGGGCCACCTTCTCCACATGCCCCACAAGAGGGGGCTTCTCTCAAGCAATAGGTATGAGGATGGACCCAGAGATTGATGCGTCAATGGTCATATACACGGAGAAGCCCTGATTCGAAAAGGAGGCCGGAGTTTCCTTGCATTGGCTTGAAATACAAGTCTAGTCTTTAATCATAACACAGGTTGAAGGGATGTCTGCCACCAAACTTTGGAGTCCCTTAGAGAAAGCCCTAGGTCCCCACTCCTTTTCTACGGAATGCCCACATTGCTCTGACAGCTCGAGAGGCACGCAAGCTCACTGCTTCAAATTTGACGGAGCTGACTCTCTTGAACAATGACAGGGATTTCCAGTATCCCTGTGGCTCACTGGGAAAGAAACCCTGAGTCTCCCGCGACGAGACCTCGGCGAAGCCATTCCTTGTGCCCTGCCGAAGCCTCGAAAGACTGCCTGAGGAGTCCCCACGAAACTCGACATGAGTCCCTTGACTTTCGTTGAACCAACACCAGACGTTGAAGGACGATCTCCAGCCGTAAGTCGAGAATCACTACCTCCAGGTTCCAGCAGCAGACTCGAGATCAAATAATCCAGGAGGTCTTCCCCCGACCAGCAGCGAGATGGAGCCACGATTTTCCCCCTGCACTGACACTGCAAGAGTAATTCCACATGAGCCCCCTGAAAATCAATGTCAGGAGCACTCGCGCCTTCTGCTTGATGTATGTCGAGACAGGCCGCTAAACAACACTGTCACAAGTCGAGAAGAGGAACCTTGAGGTCACTCCAAAGCATCGCGAAGGAGCATCCATGGGCCCCCAATCTACTCGAGATAGGGGCCTCTGCGTCCCCTGCAATTACTTCCTCGAGCCATCCACCACCGATTCCCCTTCCAACACGACCTGAAACACTTTGACTCCCTTCTTTGCACAACGCAGTCCAGAGTTTTTCCCGAGAACAATGGCCCCAAGTCTAGAGGAGTAACTCCTAGTTTGCAGCATGAGCAACTCGAGGTCTCCTCCGTGGTACCCCAAATTGCCTATCGAGAGATGAGGAGCCTTGATTCCCCTCTGGTCTTAGTACTTCATGAACGTTAGGCCACACTTTTCCACAAGCCCCCTGCAAGGAGGCAGGAGCTCCTCTCAGGCAAGTAGGATAAGAAGAGAGGGACCCTGACATTGCTGCCTTCAATGGGCATATTCACCGAGAAGACCTGACTCGAAAGGAGAGCAGGTCTTTCCTTGCAGATTGCTTGAATACAGTCGAGACGTTCATCTCACAACTGAGGGGATGTCTACAACCATCTGAGGAAGGCCCTATAAGAAAGCCCTAGGTCCCCCGACTCCTCCTATCGACGTAATGCCTCAACATGCCTCTGACGACCTCGAGAGGCACTCAGAGGCTCACTGCTTCAAAAATTTGACGTGCAGCCCTGACTCCCCTTGAAACATTGACAGTAATCCCAGTATCCTGGTGGCTTACTGGGAAAGTGACCCTGGGTTCTCCCCGACTCAACACCTCGATAAGCGTTCCTTTTGCCCTGCCAAGCCTCGGGAGAGACTCCTGAGGAGTCCCTCGTAACTCCGACAGGAGTCCTGGCTTTCGTTGAACCACACTACGAGGGTTATCAAGGGACAATTCACAATAAGCCCAGAAAGTCAAATAATGTAACCCAGGAGCACTCCTGCGCACGCTAACTCCAGAAAAAACCATGAGACTTCCCCGCTCAACCTAAGCTGAGGATGAGGGCCCGATTTCCCCTGCACTTGGAGCATGACAGAGCAATATCCGTGAGCCCCCTTAAACATAGTCCGGCAGGGCCCTCCGACTTGCTTAGAACTGACGATGTCGAGACAGGTCCGCAAAAAACACTTGTCACCATGTACAGATGGACCCTGAGGTCTCACCAGCATCGCTAAGCGAGTCTCCATGGGTCCCCAAATCAACTCGAGATGACAGGCCACGCTTACTGTCTCTTGACATTCACTCCAGAGCCACTCACCCGTTTCCCCATTCAATCACCACCTGAGGCTTAACTCCCACACTTAGGAGCAACTCCCAGAGGCTTCCCGAGAACAACGGGCCAAGCCTAGAGGAGTACCAAGTTCAGCAGTGGCAAATCTCTAGGCGCACTCTGCACCTTGTACCGCAAATTGCCCCCTATCGAGATGAGAGCTGAATTTCCCCTGGATCTTGGCTCAAGACTTAGGCCACCTTTTCCCCCAAGCCGATAAAGAGGGAGGCTTCTCTCAGCAAATATGAATGAGGGATGGGACCCTGAGATTGCTGGCCGACTTAGTAATATTAAGTTAGATCAAAAGGGGACATTAAATTACTCCTGTCAATTGGAATTATAACGAGAAGGCCTCGCAACTCGATAAGGAGGCAGGCTTTTCTTGCAGTTGGCTTGACAATACAGTCTAGACTTTCATCTCACAAGGCTGAAGGGATGTTTTGCACCACCTGTGGATAAGTCCCTAGAGAAAGCCCTAGGTCCTCCCGACTCCTTTCGACGCACAATTCGCCTCACATGCCTCTGTACACCTCGAGAGGCACGCATGAGCTCACTGCTTATCAAAATTTGACGGAGTTTACTGACTCCTCTTGAACATTGACAGGAATCCCAGTATCCCTGTGCTACTGGAAAGGGAACCTTGGTCCTCAAGACTCACCTCGAGCAAGCGTTCCTTTTGCCCTGCCAAGCTCGAAAGACTGTCCTGAGGTGTCCCCGTTTAGCCTCGACAGGAAGTCCTGACTATTCGTTGACAAACCCCCAAACACGAGGGTTGAAGGGCCATCCCCGCCGTAGAGTCCGAGAATGTACCCCAGTCCCCCGCCGCAAAAACTCGAGAAAAACCATGATGACTTCCCCCTCCAAGCGAGATGAGGCCCGATTCCCCTGCACTGCATGCAGAGCAATTCACGTGAGCGCCCCTGAAACATGTCAGGAGCCTCGACTTGCATTGATGAATGTCTCGAGACAGTCCGCAAAACACTGTCACAAGTAGAGAGGGACCCCTGAGGTCCACACCCATCATCGCGAAGGATCTCCATGGGCCCCAAATCAAACTCGAGATGAGGGCCCGCTTCCCCTGCATTGACTCCAGAGCCATCCCCCGTTCCCCATCAAACACGACCTGTTAAGGCTTGACTCCCTTTTAGGCAACTCAGAGAGGTTCCCCGAGAACAACGGCCAAGTCTAGAGGAGTACCAAGTTCTCAGCAGAGCAACTACGAGGACTGCTCCGTGAGTACCGACCAAAATTGCCTCGAGAATGAGAGCAGATTCGCCTGGCTTAGACTCAAGACGTAGCCACCTTTCCACAAGCCCCTCAAAGGAGGCTTCTCTCAGCAATAGGTATGAGGGAGGGACCCTGAGATTGCTGCATTTGCCCTGACTCAATTGGGCATATACACCGAGAAGCCTGACTCGAAAGGAGGCCGGCTTTTCCTTGCAGTGGCTTGAATACAGTCTAGTCCTTTCATCTCACAAACACTGAAGGGATGTCTGCACCACCTGTGGAGTCCCTAGAGAAAGCCCTAAGTACCCCGACTCCTTTCGACGGAATGCCTCACATGCCTCTGATACGGTAACCTCGAGAGGCACGCAGAGCTCACTGCTTTTTCAAAATTTTGACGGAGCCTGACTCTTCTTGAACATTGACAGGAATCTCCAGTATCCCTGTGGCTACTGGAAAGGGACCCTGGGTCTTTTTTCCCCGACTCAACCTCGAGAAGGCGTTCCTTTTGCCCTGCCAAGCCTCGAAGAGACTCCTGAGGTGTCCCTCGTAACTCGACAGGAGTCCTGACTTCGTTGAACCAACACGAGGTTGAAGGGCCATCCCCGCCGTATGGTCGAGAATGTACCCCCCAGGGGTCCCCCCCGCCGCAACTCCGAGAAAAACCATGAGACTTCCCCCTCCAAGCGAGATGAGGCCGATTCCCCTGCACTGCATGCAGAGCAATTCCGTGAGCCCCCTGAAACATGTCAGGAGCCTCGACTTGCTTGATGGATGTTCGAGACAGTCCGCAAAAACACTGTCACAAGTAGAGAGGGACCCTGGAGGTCACACCAGACATCGCGAAGGAGCTCCACATGGGCCCCAAATCAAAAATCAACTCGAGGATGAGGCCCCGCTTCCCCTGCATTGACTCCAGAGCCATCCCCCGTTCCCCCATCAAACACGACCCTGAGGCGCTTGACTCCCTTTAGGCAACTCCAGAGGGATTCCCCGAGGGAACAAGGGACAAAGTCTAGAGGAGTACCAAGATTTTTCAGCAGCAGAGCAACTCGATGGACTGCTCCCGTGTACCCAAATTGCCTCGAGATGAGAGCTGATTATTTTTCCCTGGCCTTAGGACTCATCAAGACGTAAGGGGCCAACCTTTCCACAAAGCCATCTCAAGAGGAGGGCTTCTCTCTCAGCAAATAGGTATGAGGGAGGGACCCTGAGATTGCTGGCCTCAATGGGCATATACACCGAGAAAGCACCTGACTCGAAAGGAGGCAGCCGGCTTTTTTCCTTGCAGTGGCTTTGAATACAGTCTAGTCTTTCATCTCACAAGCTGAAGGGATGTCTGCAAACCACCTGTGGAGTCCCCCTAGAGAAAGCCCTAGGTCCCCCGACTCTTTCGACGGAAAATGCCTCACATGCCTCTGACACCTCGAGAGGCACGCAGAGCTCACTGCTTCAAAATTTGGACGGAGCCTGACTCCTCTTGAACATTGACAGCAATCCCAGTATCCCTGTGGCTACTGGAAAGGGCCCTGGGTCTCCCGGGACTCACCTCGAGAAGCGTTCCCTTTGCCCTGCCAAGCCATCGAAGAGACTCCTGAGGTGTCCCTCGTAACTCGGACAGGAGTCCCTGACTTTTCGTTGAAAAACCACACGAGGGTTGATAGGGCCATCCCCGCGTAAGTCGAGAATGTACCCCAGGTCCCCGGCGCAACTCGAGAAAAAAACCATGAGACGTGAGGGGGGACATCCCCTCCAAGCGAGATGAGGCCCGATTCCCCTGCACTGCATGCAGAGCAATTCCGTGAGCCCCCTGAAACAATGTCAGGAGCCTCGACTTGCTTGATGGATGTCGAGACAGTCCGCTATAAAAACACTGTCACAAGTAGAGAGGGACCCCTGAGGTCACACCAGGCATCGCGAAGGAGCTCCATGGGCCCCAAATCAACTCGAGGGGGGATGAGCCCCCGCTTCCCCTGCATTGATCTCCAGAGCCATCCCCCGTTCCCCATCAAACACGACCTGAGGCTTGACTCCCTTTAGGCAACTCCAGAGGTTCCCCGAGAACAATGGGCCAAGTCTAGAGGGGAGTACCAAGTTCAGCAGAGCAACTCGAGGACTGCTCCGTGTACCCCAAATTGCCTCGAGATGAGAGCTGATTCCCTGGCTTAGACTCAAGAACGTAGGCCACCTTTCCACAAGCCCCCCCTTCAAGAGGAGGACTTTCTCTGGCCGGCCCCCCCCCCCTTCAGCAACCCCCCCGGGGGGGGTATGGAGGGGGGAGGGGGGACCTGAGATTGCTGCCTCAATGGGCATAATACACCGAGAAGCCCTGACTCGAAAGGAGGCCGGCTTTCTCTTGCAGTGGCTTGAATACAGTTTCTAGTCTTTCATCTCACAAGCTGAAGGGATGTCTGCACCACCTGTGGAGTTCCCTAGAGAAAGCCCTAGGTTCCCCGACTCCTTTCGACGGAATTTGCCTCACATGCCTCTGACACCTCGAGGAGGCACGCAGAGCTCACTGCTTCAAAATTTTGGGGACGGTGAAGCCTGACACTCCTCTTTGACATTGACAGGAATCCCCAGTATCCCTGTTGGGGCTACTGGAAAGGGTACCCTGGGTCTCCCGACTCACCTCGAGAAAAAGCGTTCCCTTTTGCCCTGCCAAGCCTCGAAGAGACTCCTGAGGTGTCCCTCGTAAACTCGACAGGAGTCCTGACTTCGTTGAACCAAACACCAGAGGGTTGAAGGGCCATTTCCCCGCCCGTAAGGTCGAGAATGTACCCCAGGTTCCCCCGCCGCCAAAAAAAACTCGAGAAAAACCATGAGACTTCCCCCCCTCCAAGCGAGATGAGGAGCCCGATTCCCCCCCTGCACTGCATGCAGAGCATATTTCCGTGAGCCCCCTGAAACATGTCAGGAGCCTCGACTTTTTGCTTGATGGATGCTCGAGACAGTTTCCAAAGGCAAAAAACACTGTCCACAAGTAGAAGAGGGACCCTGAGGGGGTCCACACCAGCATCGCGAAGGAGCTCCATGGTGGGCCCCAAATCAAACTCGAGATGAGGCCCCGCTTCCCCTGCATTGACTCCAGAGCCATCCCCCGTTCCCCATCAAACACGACCTGAGGCTTGACTCCCTTTAGGCAACTCCAGAGGTTCCCCGAGAACAACGGGCCAAGTCTAGAGGAGTACCAAGTTCAGCAGAGCAACTCGAGGACTGCTCCGTGTACCCCAAATTGCCTCGAGATGAGAGCTGATTCCCTGGCTTAGACTCAAGACGTAGGCCACCTTTCCACAAGCCCCTCAAGAGGAGGCTTCTCTCAGCAATAGGTATGAGGGAGGGACCCTGAGATTGCTGCCTCAATGGGCATATACACCGAGAAGCCCTGACTCGAAAGGAGGCCGGCTTTCCTTGCAGTGGCTTGAATACAGTCTAGTCTTTCATCTCACACAAGAGAAGGGATGTCTGCACCACCTGTGGAGTCCCTAGAGAAAGCCCTAGGTCCCCGACTCCTTTCGACGGAATGCCTCACATGCCTCTGACACCTCGAGAGGCACGCAGAGCTCACTGCTTCAAAATTTGACGGAGCCTGACTCCTCTTGAACATTGACAGGAATCCCAGTATCCCTGTGGCTACTGGAAAGGGACCCTGGGTCTCCCGACTCACCTCGAGAAGCGTTCCTTTTGCCCTGCCAAGCCTCGAAGAGACTCCTGAGGTGTCCCTCGTAAAAACTCGACAGGAGTCCTGACTTCGTTGAACCAACACGAGGGTTGAAGGGCCATCCCCGCCGTAAGTCGAGAATGTACCCCAGGTCCCCGCCGCAACTCGAGAAAAACCATGAGACTTCCCCCTCCAAGCGAGATGAGGCCCGATTCCCCTGCACTGCATGCAGAGCAATTCCGTGAGCCCCCTGAAACATGTCAGGAGCCTCGACTTGCTTGATGGATGTCGAGACAGTCCGCAAAAACACTGTCACAAGTAGAGAGGGACCCTGAGGTCACACCAGCATCGCGAAGGAGCTCCATGGGCCCCAAAAATCAACTCGAGATGAGGCCCGCTTCCCCTGCATTGACTCCAGAGCCATCCCCGTTCCCCATCAAACACGACCTGAGGCTTGACTCCCTTTAGGCAACTCCAGAGGTTTCCCCGAGAACAACGGGCCAAGTCTAGAGGAGTACCAAGTTCAGCAGAGCAACTCGAGGACTGCTCCGTGTACCCCAAATTGCCTCGAGATGAGAGCTGATTCCCTGGCTTAGACTCAAGACGTAGGCCACCTTTCCACAAGCCCCTCAAGAGGAGGCTTCTCTCAGCAATAGGTATGAGGGAGGGACCCTGAGATTGCTGCCTCAATGGGCATATACACCGAGAAGCCCTGACTCGAAAGGAGGCCGGCTTTCCTTGCAGTGGCTTGAATACAGTCTAGTCTTTCATCTCACAAGCTGAAGGGATGTCTGCACCACCTGTGGAGTCCCTAGAGAAAAACCTAGGTCCCCGACTCCTTTCGACGGAATGCCTCACATGCCTCTGACACCTCGAGAGGCACGCAGAGCTCACTGCTTCAAAATTTGACGGAGCCTGACTCCTCTTGAACATTGACAGGAATCCAGTATCCTGTGGCTACTGGAAAGGGACCCTGGGTCTCCCGACTCACCTCGAGAAGCGTTCCTTTTGCCCTGCCAAGCCTCGAAGAGACTCCTGAGGTGTCCCTCGTAACTCGACAGGAGTCCTGACTTCGTTGAACCAACACGAGGGTTGAAGGGCCATCCCCGCCGTAAGTCGAGAATGTACCCCAGGTCCCCGCCGCAACTCGAGAAAAACCATGAGACTTCCCCCTCCAAGCGAGATGAGGCCCGATTCCCCTGAACTGCATGCAGAGCAATTCCGTGAGCCCCCCTGAAACATGTCAGGAGCCTCGACTTGCTTGATGGATGTCGAGACAGTCCGCAAAAACACACTGTCACAAGTAGAGAGGGACCCTGAGGTCACACCAGCATCGCGAAGGAGCTCCATGGGCCCCAAATCAACTCGAGATGAGGACCCGCTTCCCCTGCATTGACTCCAGAGCCATCCCCCCGTTCCCCATCAAACACGACCTGAGGCTTGACTCCCTTTAGGCAACTCCAGAGGTTCCCCGAGAACAACGGGCCAAGTCTAGAGGAGTACCAAGTTCAGCAGAGCAACTCGAGGACTGCTCCGTGTACCCCAAATTGCCTCGAGATGAGAGCTGATTCCCTGGCTTAGACTCAAGACGTAGGCCACCTTTCCACAAGCCCCTCAAGAGGAGGCTTCTCTCAGCAATAGGTATGAGGGAGGGACCCTGAGATTGCTGCCTCAATGGGAATATACACCGAGAAGCCCTGACTCGAAAGGAGGCCGGCTTTCCTTGCAGTGGCTTGAATACAGTCTAGTCTTTCATCTCACAAGCTGAAGGGATGTCTGCACCACCTGTGGAGTCCCTAGAGAAAGCCCTAGGTCCCCGACTCCTTTCGACGGAATGCCTCACATGCCTCTGACACCTCGAGAGGCACGCAGAGCTCACTGCTTCAAAATTTGACGGAGCCTGACTCCTCTTGAACATTGACAGGAATCCCAGTATCCCTGTGGCTACTGGAAAGGGACCCTGGGTCTCCCGACTCACCTCGAGAAGCGTTCCTTTTGCCCTGCCAAGCCTCGAAGAGACTCCTGAGGTGTCCCTCGTAACTCGACAGGAGTCCTGACTTCGTTGAACCAACACGAGGGTTGAAGGGCCATCCCCGCCGTAAGTCGAGAATGTACCCCAGGTCCCCGCCGCAACTCGAGAAAAACCATGAGACTTCCCCCTCCAAGCGAGATGAGGCCCGATTCCCTGCACTGCATGCAGAGCAATTCCGTGAGCCCCCTGAAACATGTCAGGAGCCTCGACTTGCTTGATGGATGTCGAGACAGTCCGCAAAAAACACTGTCACAAGTAGAGAGGGACCCTGAGGTCACACCAGCATCGCGAAGGGAGCTCCATGGGCCCCAAATCAACTCGAGATGAGGCCCGCTTCCCTGCATTGACTCCAGAGCCATCCCCCGTTCCCCATCAAACACGACTGAGGCTTGACTCCCTTTAGGCAACTCCAGAGGTTCCCCGAGAACAACGGGCCAAGTCTAGAGGAGTACCAAGTTCAGCAGAGCAACTCGAGGACTGCTCCGTGTACCCCAAATTGCCTCGAGATGAGAGCTGATTCCCTGGCTTAGACTCAAGACGTAGGCCACCTTTCCACAAGCCCCTCAAGAGGAGGCTTCTCTCAGCAATAGGTATGAGGGAGGGACCCTGAGATTGCTGCCTCAATGGGCATATACACCGAGAAGCCCTGACTCGAAAGGAGGCCGGCTTTCCTTGCAGTGGCTTGAATACAGTCTAGTCTTTCATCTCACAAGCTGAAGGGATGTCTGCACCACCTGTGGAGTCCCTAGAGAAAGCCCTAGGTCCCCGACTCCTTTCGACGGAATGCCTCACATGCCTCTGACACCTCGAGAGGCACGCAGAGCTCACTGCTTCAAAATTTGACGGAGCCTGACTCCTCTTGAACATTGACAGGAATCCCAGTATCCCTGTGGCTACTGGAAAGGGACCCTGGGTCTCCCGACTCACCTCGAGAAGCGTCCTTTTGCCCTGCCAAGCCTCGAAGAGACTCCTGAGGTGTCCCTCGTAACTCGACAGGAGTCCTGACTTCGTTGAACCAACACGAGGGTTGAAGGGCCATCCCCCGCCGTAAGTCGAGAATGTACCCCAGGTCCCCGCCGCAACTCGAGAAAAACCATGAGACTTCCCCTCCAAGCGAGATGAGGCCCGATTCCCTGCACTGCATGCAGAGCAATTCCGTGAGCCCCCTGAAACATGTCAGGAGCCTCGACTTGCTTGATGGATGTCGAGACAGTCCGCAAAACACTGTCACAAGTAGAGAGGGACCCTGAGGTCACACCAGCATCGCGAAGGAGCTCCATGGGCCCCAAATCAACTCGAGATGAGGCCCGCTTCCCTGCATTGACTCCAGAGCCATCCCCCGTTCCCCATCAAACACGACCTGAGGCTTGACTCCCTTTAGGCAACTCCAGAGGTTCCCCGAGAACAACGGGCCAAGTCTAGAGGAGTACCAAGTTCAGCAGAGCAACTCGAGGACTGCTCCGTGTACCCCAAATTGCCTCGAGATGAGAGCTGATTCCCTGGCTTAGACTCAAGACGTAGGCCACCTTTCCACAAGCCCCTCAAGAGGAGGCTTCTCTCAGCAATAGGTATGAGGGAGGGACCCTGAGATTGCTGCCTCAATGGGCATATACACCGAGAAGCCCTGACTCGAAAGGAGGCCGGGTTTCCTTGCAGTGGCTTGAATACAGTCTAGTCTTTCATCTCACAAACTGAAGGGATGTCTGCACCACCTGTGGAGTCCCTAGAGAAAGCCCTAGGTCCCCGACTCCTTTCGACGGAATGCCTCACATGCCTCTGACACCTCGAGAGGCACGCAGAGCTCACTGCTTCAAAATTTGACGGAGCCTGACTCCTCTTGAACATTGACAGGAATCCCAGTATCCTGTGGCTACTGGAAAGGGACCCTGGGTCTCCCGACTCACCTCGAGAAGCGTTCCTTTTGCCCTGCCAAGCCTCGAAGAGACTCCTGAGGTGTCCCTCGTAACTCGACAGGAGTCCTGACTTCGTTGAACCAACACGAGGGTTGAAGGGCCATCCCCGCCGTAAGTCGAGAATGTACCCCAGGTCCCCGCCGCAACTCGAGAAAAACCATGAGACTTCCCCCTCCAAGCGAGATGAGGCCCGATTCCCCTGCACTGCATGCAGAGCAATTCCGTGAGCCCCCTGAAACATGTCAGGAGCCTCGACTTGCTTGATGGATGTCGAGACAGTCCGCAAAAACACTGTCACAAGTAGAGAGGGACCCTGAGGTCACACCAGCATCGCGAAGGAGCTCCATGGGCCCCAAATCAACTCGAGATGAGGCCCGCTTCCCCTGCATTGACTCCAGAGCCATCCCCCGTTCCCCATCAAACACGACCTGAGGCTTGACTCCCTTTAGGCAACTCCAGAGGTTCCCCGAGAACAATGGGCCAAGTCTAGAGGAGTACCAAGTTCAGCAGAGCAACTCGAGGACTGCTCCGTGTACCCCAAATTGCCTCGAGATGAGAGCTGATTCCCTGGCTTAGACTCAAGACGTAGGCCACCTTTCCAAAGCCCCTCAAGAGGAGGCTTCTCTCAGCAATAGGTATGAGGGAGGGACCCTGAGATTGCTGCCTCAATGGGCATATACACCGAGAAGCCCTGACTCGAAAGGAGGCCGGCTTTCCTTGCAGTGGCTTGAATACAGTCTAGTCTTTCATCTCACAAGCTGAAGGGATGTCTGCACCACCTGTGGAGTCCCTAGAGAAAGCCCTAGGTCCCCGACTCCTTTCGACGGAATGCCTCACATGCCTCTGACACCTCGAGAGGCACGCAGAGCTCACTGCTTCAAAATTTGACGGAGCCTGACTCCTCTTGAACATTGACAGGAATCCCAGTATCCCTGTGGCTACTGGAAAGGGACCCTGGGTCTCCCGACTCACCTCGAGAAGCGTTCCTTTTGCCCTGCCAAGCCTCGAAGAGACTCCTGAGGTGTCCCTCGTAACTCGACAGGAGTCCTGACTTCGTTGAACAAACACGAGGGTTGAAGGGCCATCCCCGCCGTAAGTCGAGAATGTACCCCAGGTCCCCGCCGCAACTCGAGAAAAACCATGAGACTTCCCCCTCCAAGCGAGATGAGGCCCGATTCCCCTGCACTGCATGCAGAGCAATTCCGTGAGCCCCCCCTGAAACATGTCAGGAGCCTCGACTTGCTTGATGGATGTCGAGACAGTCCGCAAAAACACTGTCACAAGTAGAGAGGGACCCTGAGGTCACACCAGCATCGCGAAGGAGCTCCATGGGCCCCAAATCAACTCGAGATGAGGCCCGCTTCCCCTGCATTGACTCCAGAGCCATCCCCCGTTCCCCATCAAACACGACCTGAGGCTTGACTCCCTTTAGGCAACTCCAGAGGTTCCCCGAGAACAACGGGCCAAGTCTAGAGGAGTACCAAGTTCAGCAGAGCAACTCGAGGACTGCTCCGTGTACCCCAAATTGCCTCGAGATGAGAGCTGATTCCCTGGCTTAGACTCAAGACGTAGGCCACCTTTCCACAAGCCCCTCAAGAGGAGGCTTCTCTCAGCAATAGGTATGAGGGAGGGACCCTGAGATTGCTGCCTCAATGGGCATATACACCGAGAAGCCCTGACTCGAAAGGAGGCCGGCTTTCCTTGCAGTGGCTTGAATACAGTCTAGTCTTTCATCTCACAAGCTGAAGGGATGTCTGCACCACCTGTGGAGTCCCTAGAGAAAGCCCTAGGTCCCCGACTCCTTTCGACGGAATGCCTCACATGCCTCTGACACCTCGAGAGGCACGCAGAGCTCACTGCTTCAAAATTTGACGGAGCCTGACTCCTCTTGAACATTGACAGGAATCCCAGTATCCCTGTGGCTACTGGAAAGGGACCCTGGGTCTCCCGACCTCACCTCGAGAAGCGTTCCTTTTGCCCTGCCAAGCCTCGAAGAGACTCCTGAGGTGTCCCTCGTAACTCGACAGGAGTCCTGATTTCGTTGAACCAACACGAGGGTTGAAGGGCCATCCCCGCCGTAAGTCGAGAATGTACCCCAGGTCCCCGCCGCAACTCGAGAAAAACCATGAGACTTCCCCCTCCAAGCGAGATGAGGCCCGATTCCCTGCACTGCATGCAGAGCAATTCCGTGAGCCCCCTGAAACATGTCAGGAGCCTCGACTTGCTTGATGGATGTCGAGACAGTCCGCAAAAAACACTGTCACAAGTAGAGAGGGACCCTGAGGTCACACCAGCATCGCGAAGGAGCTCCATGGGCCCCAAATCAACTCGAGATGAGGCCCGCTTCCCCTGCATTGACTCCAGAGCCATCCCCCGTTCCCCATCAAAACACGACCTGAGGCTTGACTCCCTTTAGGCAACTCCAGAGGTTCCCCGAGAACAACGGGCCAAGTCTAGAGGAGTACCAAGTTCAGCAGAGCAACTCGAGGACTGCTCCGTGTACCCCCCAAATTGCCTCGAGATGAGAGCTGATTCCCTGGCTTAGACTCAAGACGTAGGCCACCTTTCCACAAGCCCCTCAAGAGGAGGCTTCTCTCAGCAATAGGTATGAGGGAGGGACCCTGAGATTGCTGCCTCAATGGGCATATACACCGAGAAGCCCTGACTCGAAAGGAGGCCGGCTTTCCTTGCAGTGGCTTGAATACAGTCTAGTCTTTCATCTCACAAGCTGAAGGGATGTCTGCACCACCTGTGGAGTCCCTAGAGAAAGCCCTAGGTCCCCGACTCCTTTCGACGGAATGCCTCACATGCCTCTGACACCTCGAGAGGCACGCAGAGCTCACTGCTTCAAAATTTGACGGAGCCTGACTCCTCTTGAACATTGACAGGAATCCCAGTATCCCTGTGGCTACTGGAAAGGGACCCTGGGTCTCCCGACTCACTCGAGAAGCGTTCCTTTTGCCCTGCCAAGCCTCGAAGAGACTCCTGAGGTGTCCCTCGTAACTCGACAGGAGTCCTGACTTCGTTGAAAACCAACACGAGGGTTGAAGGGCCATCCCCGCCGTAAGTCGAGAATGTACCCCAGGTCCCCGCCGCCAACTCGAGAAAAACCATGAGACTTCCCCCTCCAAGCGAGATGAGGGCCCGATTCCCCTGCACTGCATGCAGAGCAATTCCGTGAGCCCCCTGAAAACATGTCAGGAGCTCGACTTGCTTGATGGATGTCGAGACAGTCCCGCAAAAAACACTGTCACAAGTAGAGAGGGACCCTGAGGTCACACCAGCATCGCGAAGGAGCTCCATGGGCCCCAAATCAACTCGAGATGAGGCCCGCTTCCCTGCATTGACTCCAGAGCCATCCCCCGTTCCCCATCAAACACGACCTGAGGCTTGACTCCCTTTAGGCAACTCCAGAGGTTCCCCGAGAACAACGGGCCAAGTCTAGAGGAGTACCAAGTTCAGCAGAGCAACTCGAGGACTGCTCCGTGTACCCCAAATTGCCTCGAGATGAGAGCTGATTCCTGGCTTAGACTCAAGACGTAGGCCACCTTTCCACAAGCCCCTCAAGAGGAGGCTTCTCTCAGCAATAGGTATGAGGGAGGGACCCTGAGATTGCTGCCTCAATGGGCATATACACCGAGAAGCCCTGACTCGAAAGGAGGCCGGCTTTCCTTGCAGTGGCTTGAATACAGTCTAGTCTTTCATCTCACAAGCTGAAGGGATGTCTGCACCACCTGTGGAGTCCCTAGAGAAAGCCCTAGGTCCCCGACTCCTTTCGACGGAATGCCTCACATGCCTCTGACACCTCGAGAGGGACGCAGAGCTCACTGCTTCAAAATTTGACGGAGCCTGACTCCTCTTGAACATTGACAGGAATCCCAGTATCCCTGTGGCTACTGGAAAGGGACCCTGGGTCTCCCGACTCACCTCGAGAAGCGTTCCTTTTGCCCTGCCAAGCCTCGAAGAGACTCCTGAGGTGTCCCTCGTAACTCGACAGGAGTCCTGACTTCGTTGAACCAACACGAGGGTTGAAGGGCCATCCCCGCCGTAAGTCGAGAATGTACCCCAGGTCCCCGCCGCAACTCGAGAAAAACCATGAGACTTCCCCCTCCAAGCGAGATGAGGACCCCGATTCCCCTGCACTGCATGCAGAGCAATTCCGTGAGCCCCCTGAAACATGTCAGGAGCCTCGACTTGCTTGATGGATGTCGAGACAGTCCGCAAAAAAAACACTGTCACAAGTAGAGAGGGGACTGAGGTCACACCAGCATCGCGAAGGAGCTCCATGGGCCCCAAATCAACTCGAGATGAGGCCCGCTTCCCCTGCATTGACTCCAGAGCCATCCCCGTTCCCCATCAAACACGACCTGAGGCTTGACTCCCTTTAGGCAACTCCAGAGGTTCCCCGAGAACAACGGGGGGGCCAAGTCTAGAGGAGTACCAAGTTCAGCAGAGCAACTCGAGGACTGCTCCGTGTACCCCAAATTGCCTCGAGATGAGAGCTGATTCCCTGGCTTAGACTCAAAGACGTAGGCCACCTTTCCACAAGCCCCTCAAGAGGAGGCTTCTCTCAGCAATAAGGTATGAGGGAGGGACCCTGAGATTGCTGCCTCAATGGGCATAATACACCGAGAAGGGCCCCTGACTCGAAAGGGAGGCCGGCGCTTTCCTTGCAAGTGGCTTGAATACAGTTCTAGTCTTTCATCTCACAAGCTGAAGGGATGTCTGCACCCACCTGTGGAGTCCCTAGAGAAAAAAAAAAAAAGCCCTAGCGTCCCCCGACTCCTTTCGACGGAATTTTGCCTCACATGCCTCTGACACCTCGGAGAGGCACGCAAGAGCTCACTGCTTTCAAAATGTGACTCGGAGCCTGACTCCTCTTGAACATTGACAGGAAAATCCCAGTATCCCTGTGGCTACTGGAAAGGGACCCTGGGTCTCCGACTCACCTCGAGAAGCGTTCCTTTTTTGCCCTGCCAAGCCTCGAAGAAGAGACTCCTGAGGTGTCCCTCGTAAACTCGACAGGAGTCCTGACCTTCGTTGAAACCAACACGAGGGTTTGAAGGGCCATCCCCCCCGCCGTAAGTCGAGAATGTACCCCAGGTCCCCGCCGCAACTCGAGAAAAACCATGAGACTTCCCCCTCCAAGCGAGATGAGGCCCGATTCCCCTGCACTGGCATGCAGAGCAATTCCGTGAGCCCCCTGAAACATGTCAGGAGCCTCGACTTGCTTGATGGATGTCGAGACAGTCCGCAAAAACACTGTCACAAGTAGAGAGGGACACTGAGGTCACACCGGCATCGCGAAGGAGCTCCATGGGCCCCAAATCAACTCGTAGATGAGGCCCCGCTTCCCCTGCATTGACTCCAGAGCCATCCCCCGTTCCCCATCAAACACGACCTGAGCTTGACTCCCTTTAGGCAACTCCAGAGGTTCCCCGAGAACAACGGGCCCAAGTCTAGAGGAGTACCAAGTTCAGCAGAGCAACTCGAGGACCCCCCCCCCCCCTGCTCCCGTGTACCCCAAATTGCCTCGAGATGAGAGCTGATTCCCTGGCGTAGACTCAAGACGTAGGCCACCTTTCCACAAGCCCTCAAGAGGAGGCTTCTCTCAGCAATAGGTATGAGGGAGGGACCTGAGATTGCTGCCTCCAATGGGGCATATACACCGAGAGCCCTGACTCTGAAAAGGAGGCCTGCTTTGCCTTGCAGTGGTCTTGAATACAGTCTAGTCTTTCATCTCAACAAGCGTGAAGGGATGTCTGCAACCACCTGTGGAGTCCCCAAGAGACAGCCCTAGCCCGCCACTCCTTTCGACGGAATTGCCGCACATGCCGCAGACAAACCTCGAGAAGGCACGCAGGAGCTCACTGCTTCAAAATTTGGACGGAGCCTGACTCCCCTCTTGAACATTGACAGGAATCCCAGTATCCCTGGTGGCGAACTGAAAGGGGCCCTGGGTCTCTCCCGACTCCACCCTCGGAGAAGACGTCTTTTATGTCCCTTGCCAAGCCTCGCAGAGACTTCCTGAGGTGGTCCCTCGAAACTTCGACAGGAGTCCTGACTTCCGCTGAACCAACACGAGGGTTGAAGGGCGCATCCCCGCCGTATGTCCAGAATGTAAACCCCAGGTCCCCCGCCGCAACTCGAGAAAAAAACCATTGAGACTTCCCCCCTCCATGCGAAGATGAGGCCCGATTCCCCATGCATTGCATGCAGAGCAATTCCGTGAGCCCCCTGAAACATGTCAGGAGCCTCGTACTTGCTTGATGGATGTCGAGACAGTCCGCAAAAACACACTGTCACAAGTAGAGAGGGACCCTGAGGTCACACCAGCATCGCGAAGACAGCTCCAAGGGCCCCAAATTCATCAAACTCGAGATGAGGCCTGCTTCCCCCTGCATTTGCACTCCAGAGCCATCCCCCGTGTCTCCCATCAAACACGACCAGAGGCTGTGACTCCCCTTTTAGGCATACACCAGAGGTTCCCCGAGAACAACTGGCCAAGTCCTAGAGTGAGTTAACCAAAGTACAGCAGAGCAACTCGAAGGACTGCTCCGTGTACCCCAAGATTGCCTCGAGATTGGAGAGCTGACTCCCTGGCTTAGACTCAAGACGTAGGCCACACATTTCCTCAAGCACCCTCACGAGGAGGCTTCTCTCAGTAAAACAATAGTTTATGAGGGAGGGACCCTGAGATTGCTGTCCTTTCTATGGGCATAAACACCGAGAAAGCCCTGACACGAAAGGATGCTCTGCTTCCCTTGCAGGTGCTAGACTACAGTTCAATTCTTTTCAACGCACAAGCTGACGGTATGTCTGCAACCACCAGAGGAGTTTCCCTAGGATAAAGCCCTTAGGCCCCCCACTCCTTTCGACGGTAGGCTCACATGCTTCTGACACCTCGAGAGGCCACGCAGAGCTCACTGCTTCAAAATGTGACTGGAGTCTGACTCCTCTTGAACCTATGAACAGGAATTCCCAGTATCCCTGTGGTTCTACAGGAAATGGGGCCCTGGGGTCTCCCGACTCACCTCGAGAAGCGTTATCCTTTTGAGCCTAGGTTGGCCAAGCCTCGAAGAGACTCCTGAAGTGTGTCCCCCGTAACACGACGAGGATTAACTGACTTCGTTGAACCAACACGAGGGTTGAAGGGCCAATCCGCGCCGTAAGGTCGAGAAGGTCCGCCCGAGGTCCCGCCGCCGCAACTCGAGAAAAATACCAGGAGACTTCCCCCTCCAAGCGAGATCGATGCCCCTATTCCCCTGCACTGCATGCAGAGCAACTTCCCGTTAGAGCCCCCCTGAACACATGTCAAGGAGCCTCGAACTTGCTTGAATGGATGTCGAGGACAGTCCCTCGCAAAACACACTGTCCACCAAGTAGAGAGGGACCCTGATGTCACACCAGCATCGCGAAGGAGCTTCCATGGGCCCCAAATCAACTCGAGATGAGGGCCCGCCTTCCGCCTGCAGTTGCCTCAGAGGCCATCCCCCTTTCCCCATCAAACACGAACTCTGAGGCTTGACTTCCCCTTAAGGCAACGCCAAGAGGTTCCCCGAGAACAACGTGGCAAGTCTAGAGGAAGTACCAAGTTTCACAGCAGAGCAAACTCGGAGGAGCTGCTCCGTGACTACCGCCAAATTTCCTCGAATGAAATGCTGACTCGCCTGGCTTTAGACTCAAGACGGTAGGCCGCTCCTCTCCCCATGCCCCCTCAAGATGATGCTTCTCTCAGCCAATAGGAATAGGGAGGGACCCTGAGATTGATGCCTGGTCAAATGGGGCATATACACACGAGAATCCCTGACCTCGAAAGGAGGCCGCCTTTCCTTTCAGTGGCATTGAATTACTGTCCAAGTCTGTTCATCCTCACAAGCAGAAGGGATGTCCTGCACCACCTTGTTGGAAGTCCCCTAAGAGAAAGCCATAGGATCCCCGACTCCTTTCGACTGGATATGCCTCAACATGGCCTCCTGACACCACGAGAGGCACGCGGAGCTCATCAGCTTCACAAAATGTGACGGATCCTGACTCCTCTTGAACTTTGGCAGGTAATCCCAGTATCCTGTGGCTACTGGAATAGGTGGCCCTGGTCCTCCCGACTCACGTCGAGAAGCGATTCTTTTGCCCTGGCCAAGCCCTCGCAGAGACTCCTGAGAGTGTCCACTCGTAACTCGACAGGAGTCCCTGACTTCGTTGAACCAACACGAGGGTTGAAGGGCCATCCCCCCCGTAAGTCGGAGGAATGTAACCCACAGGTCCCCGCCGCATCTCCGCGAAAAACCATGATACTTCCCCCTCCAATCGAGATGAGGCCCGAATTCCCCTGCTCTGCATGCAAAGAATCACATTCCGAGAGCCCCCTGAAAACCATGTCCCACGTGTAGATCATCGCCTCGACTTGCTTGAAAGGTTGTCGAGACCCGTCCTGCCTAAGCTACACAAGTCGTAGCCTCAGCGACATTATTAAACACTGGGAACGTCATATATCAGAGGTATCACACTCCCGCCACATTACGATCGCGAAGGAGCTCCATGGAGCCCCCAAATCAACTCAGAGATGATAGGCCCGCTACCCCCTGCATTGACTCCAGAGGCCATCCCCCGTTCCCCATCAAACACGACCTGAGGCTTGACTCCCCCTTCAGGCAACTCCAAGGTTCCCCGAGAAACAACGGGCCAAGTCTAGAGGAGTACCAAGTTCAGCAGAGCACAACTCGAGGACTGCTCCGTGTACCCCAAATTGCCTCGAGATGAGAGCTGATCTCCCTGGGCTTAGACTCAAGACGTAGGGCCACCTTTCCACAAGCCCCTCAAGAGGACGGTGCTTCTCACAGCAATAGGTATAAAGGAGAGGGACCCCGTGAGATTGCCTTGCCGTCACAATGGCATTGCAGATACACCCCGAGACAGGCCCTGACTCCGAAAGGAGGCCGGCTTTTCCTTGCAGTGGCTTGAAATACAGATCTAGTCTTTCATCTCACAAGCTGAAGGGATGTCCCTGCACCAAACCTGTGGGAGTCCCTATAGATAAAGCCCTAGGTGCCCCCCCGACTCCTTTCGACTGAATGCCTCCACATGCCTCTGACACCTCGAGAGGCACGCAGAGCTCACTGCTTCAAAATTTGACGGAGCCTGACGCCAGCGGTGTCTTGACATGACAGGAATCCAGTATCCCTGTGACTACCTGAAAGGTGAACCTGGTCTCCTCGACTTACCTCAGAATGCATTCCTTTTATGCCTGCCAAGCTCGAAGAGACTCCTAGTGTGCCCCTCGTAACTTCGACAGGAGTCCCTGACTTCGTTGAACCAACACGAGGGTTGAAGGGCCATCCCCGCCGTAAGTCGAGAATGTAACCCAGGACCCGCTGCAACTCGAGAAATATCACCTGAGAAATCCACCTCCAACAGGCTGTAGGCCCATTCGCCCCTGCCTCTTCTGACACTGCATGCAGAGCAATTCCGAGAGCCCCCTGAAACATGTCTATGAGCCTCGACTTGCTTGATGGATGTCGAGACAGTCCGCAAAAACACTGTCACAAGTAGAGAGGGACCCTGAGGTCACACCAGCATCGCGAAGGAGCTCCATGGGCCCCAAATCAACTCGAGATGAGGCCCGCTTCCCCTGCATTGACTCCAGAGCCATCCCCCGTTCCCCATCAAACACGACCTGAGGCTTGACTCCCTTTAGGCAACTCCAGAGGTTCCCCGAGAACAACGGGCCAAGTCTAGAGGAGTACCAAGTTCAGCAGAGCAACTCGAGGACTGCTCCGTGTACCCCAAATTGCCTCGAGATGAGAGCTGATTCCCTGGCTTAGACTCAAGACGTAGGCCACCTTTCCACAAGCCCCTCAAGAGGAGGCTTCTCTCAGCAATAGGTATGAGGGAGGGACCCTGAGATTGCTGCCTCAATGGGCATATACACCGAGAAGCCCTGACTCGAAAGGAGGCCGGCTTTCCTTGCAGTGGCTTGAATACAGTCTAGTCTTTCATCTCACAAGCTGAAGGGATGTCTGCACCACCTGTGGAGTCCCTAGAGAAAGCCCTAGGTCCCCGACTCCTTTCGACGGAATGCCTCACATGCCTCTGACACCTCGAGAGGCACGCAGAGCTCACTGCTTCAAAATTTGACGGAGCCTGACTCCTCTTGAACATTGACAGGAATCCCAGTATCCCTGTGGCTACTGGAAAGGGACCCTGGGTCTCCCGACTCACCTCGAGAAGCGTTCCTTTTGCCCTGCCAAGCCTCGAAGAGACTCCTGAGGTGTCCCTCGTAACTCGACAGGAGTCCTGACTTCGTTGAACCAACACGAGGGTTGAAGGGCCATCCCCCCGCCGTAAGTCGAGAATGTACCCCAGGTCCCCGCCGCAACTCGAGAAAAACCATGAGACTTCCCCCTCCAAGCGAGATGAGGCCCGATTCCCCTGCACTGCATGCAGAGCAATTCCGTGAGCCCCCTGAAACATGTCAGGAGCCTCGACTTGCTTGATGGATGTCGAGACAGTCCGCAAAAACACTGTCACAAGTAGAGAGGGACCCTGAGGTCACACCAGCATCGCGAAGGAGCTCCATGGGCCCCAAATCAACTCGAGATGAGGCCCGCTTCCCCTGCATTGACTCCAGAGCCATCCCCCGTTCCCCATCAAACACGACCTGAGGCTTGACTCCCTTTAGGCAACTCCAGAGGTTCCCCGAGAACAACGGGCCAAGTCTAGAGGAGTACCAAGTTCAGCAGAGCAACTCGAGGACTGCTCCGTGTACCCCAAATTGCCTCGAGATGAGAGCTGATTCCCTGGCTTAGACTCAAGACGTAGGCCACCTTTCCACAAGCCCCTCAAGAGGAGGCTTCTCTCAGCAATAGGTATGAGGGAGGGACCCTGAGATTGCTGCCTCAATGGGCATATACACCGAGAAGCCCTGACTCGAAAGGAGGCGCTTTCCTTGCAGTGGCTTGAATACAGTCTAGTCTTTCATCTCACAAGCTGAAGGGATGTCCTGCACCACCCGTGGAGTCCCTAGAGAAAGCCCTAGGCCCCGACTCCTTTCGAACGGAATGCCTCACATGCCTCTGACCACGCTCTGAGAGGCACGACAGAGGAAGCACACACTCGCAAAAACATCAAAATTTTCAAAGAACGAGAGCAAACTGACTCCTCTTAGAACATTACTGACAGGAATCCCATTAAATCCCTGTGGTTCATATTTCTGTTTTTTAAAGGTGGACCCTGGAGTATCTCCCGACCTCACCTTTGTCGAGATGCGTTTTCCTTTTTGTCCACTGGCCAAGCCTCGAAGAGACACCTGATGTGTCCCTCGTAACTTTCCAGGACCATGAGTCCGTGATCATTCTCGTAGAACCAACAACGAGTTGTTGTTAATGGGGCATTTTTGTCCTCCCTGCAGTAAGTCGAGAATGTACACCGGAAATGCAAAGAATCCACACGCCGCAACACACACAGAAAAAACCATGTAGAACTTCCCCCCTCCAATCGTAGTATGAGGCCCCGATATCCCCTGCATCTGGCATGCTGATTGTTAGTTCTAATTTCCAGTGAGCAGTTTCTCTGAAACAATGTCATGGACCCTCGGAGTCTTGTCTTATGATGGATTGTTTGTCGAGAGCAGTCCGCAAAATAAATCCACTGTCACAAGTAGAGAGGGACGCCTGATTGATGTCACACCATCATCGCGAAAGATCTCCATGGGCCAACTCGAAAACAACTCGAGATGAAGGCCCGCTTCCTGTCCTTGACATTGACACTCCAGAGCCATCGACTCCTAAATGGTTTCAAATATCCCACGGTATCCACATTCAATCATCATCTACACTGTAGGACTTGTGACTGTTCACCTTTTAGGGCAACTCCAGAGCGAGAGCCCCAAGGGAAACAACAGGGTCCGATGTCAAGAGGAAGTAACCAAGATCATCCTCAGAAGGCCAGACTCGAGGACTGCTCCAGTGTACCTCCCAAACTGCCTGGAGATGCAGCAAAAGCTAGAAACACTCAAACCAAAATGGCACTAAGACTCAATACGTAGGCCACCTTATCCACAAGACAAACCACTCCAAAGCAGGCGGCAGGCTGTCTTCACAACACCAATAAGTGAATAATGAGGCGAGCAGAGCATGCCTCCCGATTGTTAATTGGCATGCCAAATCATGTTGCGGCGCACATAATAACACCTGAGAAGCCGCCTCTGCCCTCGACGAGCAAGAGCTACGGCTTATCCCTTGCATTGTCTTGAATACAGTTCTAATCTTAGCTCATCTCATCTCCAAGCTGAAGGGATGTCTGCACCCCCTGTGGGATTGTCCCTTTTTTATGTAGAAAGCCCTAGGCCCCCGGACTCCTATCGATGGGAGTGTCGGATATCCTCACATGCCCTCTGATCATCCGGTCTACGAGGCACTACGTCCGCCAGCCTTCACTAGTCTTCAAAATTTTATCGGAGCCCTGACTGTACCTCCTCTTGAACATTGACAGCCGACTCCCATTATCCCTGTGCTCCTGAAAGGGGGACCCTGGGTCTACCGACTCACCTTGAGAACCGTTACCTTTGTGCCCTGACCAAGCCTCGAGAGGAGCACTCCTGAGGTGTCCCTCTGTAACTCGAACAGGAGCTCTCTGATGACTTCGTTGAAAAAAAACCAAAACAACGAAGGCGTTGATAAAGGTGTTTCCTTATCCTCCGCCGTAATTCGAGAATTATACCAACCAGGCTCGCAGCCTGGCACTCGAGAAGAAACTTCAGTGTATGTATCTTCCCCCCTCCAAGCGAGATGAAGGCCAGCGTTTCCCATCTGTTCATACTTGGCAATGCAGAGCAATTCCAGTGTGCCCCTGAAACATGCTCATTGAAAAGCATACGACACTGCTTGATGGGATGTCGAGACAGTCCACGGCAATTTTTTCAAACATACTGTCTATCATTTAGTTAGTAGGAAGGACCCTGACAAAAAGTACACAGCCAGCCAAATCGCGAAGGAGACTGCATGGTCCGTCTCAATATTCATATCTCGTAGATGAGCTCCCCCCTTTTTCTTATTACAAATTTGTTGTTCTTCCCCTGCATTGACTCCAGAGGCATCCCCCGTCCCCATCAAACACAAACCTGAAGCTTGACTTCCTTTAGGTGAAATACCGCCATGAGGTTCACGTTCCGAGAACAACGGTGCCGAGTTTTCTTAGAACGATACCAAGTTCGGCAGAGCAACTGAGGATGCTCGTGTGTACCCCAATGATTGCTCGAAGATAGAGATGCTGATGTTTCGCCTGGGTCTTTAGTGAATCTAAGACGTAGGCACCTTTTCCGTACAAGCCCTTCAAGTGGGAGGCTTCGCTTTGAATCAGCATAAGGTATTAGGGAGTGGACCTGAGATTGTTGCTCATCAATTGGGGCATATACACGAGAAGCCCGTGCTCGTAAAAGGTGGCGCCGGGTTTCCTTGCAGTGGCTTGAATACAGTCTTAGTTCTTTTCATCTAACAAGTGTGAAGGATGTCTGCTACCACCTGTGGAGTCCCTAGATGTGAAAGCCCTAGGTTCACCGACTCCTTTGTGACGGAATGCCTCATATTTTATGCCTACTGACACCTCTCGTGAGGCACGCAGAGCTCATGCTTTCAAAATTTGGACGGAGCCTGACTTCCTATTTGTGTACATTGTCAGGTGATTACAGTATCAATTGTGGCTACTGGATAGGGACCCTGGGTAGCTCCCGATAGCACCTCGATGAATTGAAAGGTCCTGCTTTTTCCCTGTCAAGCCCTCGAAGAGTACTCTGATTGTGTGGGTCCCTGTTGAACCGACGGAGTTCCTGACTTCGTTGAACAAACACGAGGGGTTTACGGGTCCATGCCCCGCAGTAATTTTAAGTCGAGTAATGTACCTAGGTGTCCCCCGTCCGCAACTCGAGGTAAAAACCATGAGACTTCCCCCTCAGTGCGATGATGAAGACGATTCCCCTTGTGTTATGCATGCAGAGTCAAATTCCTAGTTGTGTCCCTCCAGGGTAAACAATGTCGCAGGTGCCTCGACTTGCTTGATGGATGTTCGAGAGTACAGTCTGCGCAAAAAAAATAAATGACATAAAACAATTGTCAACAATTAGGAGAGGTACTATGAGGGCACATACCAGCATTTGCGACAGGAGATCCATAGCTGAGCTCATATGGGGCCCCCCAAATCAAACTCGAGAATGATGTGGGCCCGCTCCGCCCCCCCCCGCTCCGCCCGCCCCGCCCACCCCCGCTTTCCCCTGCATTGACCTCACAGAGCCTATCCCCCGTTCCCCATGAAAAGCACGGACCTGAGGATCTTGACTCCTCCCCTTTAGGCACTGTCTGCCCGCAGAGGGGTCCCGAGAGTGAGCGAGAGAGGAAAGAAGAGGGAGAAGAACAAATGGGCCGAGTCTAGTGGAGGTGAGGAAGTACCAAAGTTCAGCAGAGCCAACTCGAGGACTGCTCCGTGTAACACCAAATAGTGCCCTCAGATGAGAGCTCCTCTGATCTTCCTGGCTGTAGACACTCACGGGGGGGGAACGTAGGGCCACCCTTTCCACAAGACCCTTCATAGAGGAGGCTACTCTCCGCAATAGGTATGAGGGGGAGGGACCCCCCTGAGATTGCTGCCCCCATCAATGGGCTTATTAACACCGAGGAAAGCCCTCTGACTCGAAAGGAGGCCGGCGCGCGGTTTTCATCCTGCCGTGGATCTTTGAGTACAGTCTTAGTATTGCATCCAACACCAAGCTGTGAAGGGATTGGCCGCACCACCTGATGAAACAAGTCCATTAGTAGAATGCCCTAGGCCACCCCCGACCATCCCCCCCGCGAACCCAGCCCCCCCAACCGAATCCTTTCGACGGAAAATTGGCCTCTTCACATGCCTATGACACCTCGAGAGAAGCACGCAAGAGGCTAACTGCTTCTAAATTTTGGCCGGAGGCCTGACTCCTCTTGAACCTTTGACAGGAATCCCAGTATCCCTGTGGCTAATGGAAAGGGGACCCAGGGTACTCCCGACTCACATCGGAAGACGGAAAGCGTGCCCATATTGCCATCCCCTGCCTGAAGCCTCGATAGAGACTCCTGATGGTTGTTCCCTCGTTATACTCGGACAGGAAGCCTGTACCTTCGTTGAACCAACACGAGGGTTGAAGGGCCATCCCCGCTGTAAGTCGAGAATGTACCCCAGGTACCATGCCCGCAACTCGAGAAAAAACCATGAGACTTCCCCAATTCCAAGCGTGGAGATGAGGGGCCCGCCGATTCCCCTGCACTGCATGTTGCAGAGCAATTCCGTGAGCCCCTGCTTGAAACATGTCAGGAGCCTTTCGACTTGCTTGATGGATGTCGTGACAGTCCGCAATAAACACTGTTCACATAGTAGTGAGGCGACCCTGAGGTCACACCAGCATACGCGGAAGGAAGGAGCTCCATGCGGCCCCCAAATCAACTCGAGGATGAGGGCCCCCCGGCCCGCTTCCCCTGCATTGACTCCAGAGCCATCCCCCCGAGTTTTCCCCATCAAACACGACCTGAGGCTTTGATGTTGACTCCCTTTAGGCAACTCCCAGAGGTTCCCCGGAGGAGAAACAACGGGCCAAGTCTAGGAGGAGAGGTAAGAGTACCAAGTTCAGCAGAGCAACTCGAGGATCCTGCTCCCGTGTACCCTAAATTGCCTCGAGACTGAGAGCTGATTCCCTGGGCTTAGACTCAAGACGTAGGCCCCCCACCACCTTTCCACAAGCACCCTCTGAGGCAGGAGGCTTGCTTTCATGCAATAGGTATGAGGGAGGGACCCTGAGATTGCTGCCTCAATGTCTGGCATATACACCGAGAAGAGCCCTGACTCGAAAGGAGGCCGGCCCTCTTTCTTGCAGTGGTCCTCTGAATACAGTCTAGTCTTTTCATCTCACAAGCTGAAGGGTAATATGTGTCTGCAAATACCAACCGACCTGTGGGAGTCCCTTAGAGAAAGCCCTAGGTCCCGACTCCTTTCGACGGAATGCCTCACATGCCTCTGACACCTCGAGCATGGCCACGGCAGAGCTCACTGCTTCAAAATGTTGACGGAGCCTGACCTCCTCTTGAACATATTGACAGGAATCCCAGTATTCCCTGTGGCTACTGGAAAGGGACCCTGGGATTCTCCCGATCCACCCTCGACCAGAGCAAAGCGCTGTGTTCCTTTTTTGCCCTGCCAAGCCTCTCGAGAGACTCCTGAGATGGTTCTGTCCCGCGTAAACTCGACAGGAGTCCTCCTGACTTCGTTGAAACCAACACGAGGGAATTGAAGGGCCCATCCCCGCCGTAAGTCTTGAGAATAGTACGCCCAGGGTCCCCGCCCGCAACATCTCGAGGAAAAACCATGAGACTTCCCCCTCCAAGCACGAGATGACCCGCCCGATCGGGCCCGATCCCAATTCCCCTGCACTGCATGCAGAGCAATTTCCGTGAGCCCCCTCCCCTGAAAACATGTCAGGAGCCTTCGACTTGCTTGATGACGGTATGTGTCGAGACAGTTCGCAAAAAAATACACTTATGTCACAAGTAGAGAGGGACCCCCTGAGGGTCCACACAGCATCGCGAAGGGAGCTCCATGGGCCCAAATCAACTCGAGATGAGGCCCCCTTTCCCCTGCATTGACTGCCACAGAGCCATCCCGTTCATTCCCCATTCAAAACACGATCTCTGAGGCTTGACTCCCTTTAGGCAACTCCAGAGGTTCCGCCGAGTTTGAGAACAACGCCGGCGGGCATCCGAGTCTAGGAGGTAAGTACCCAAGTATAGAGTACCAAGTTCAGCGGAGCAAACTCGAGGACCTGCTCTGGTTGTACCCCAAATTGCCTCGAGATGAGAGCTGATTCCCTGGCTTAGACTCAAGACGTAGGCCACCTTTCCACAAGCCCCTCAAGAGGAGGCTTCTCTCAGCAATAGGTATGAGGAGGAAGGGACCACTGAGATTGATGCCTCAATGGGCATATACACCGAGAAGCCCTGACTCGAAGGGTGAGGCGGGCCGGTTGTTCCATTGCAGTGGCTTTTGAATTACAGCCCTTGTCTTTCATCTCACAAGCTTACTGAAGGGATGTCTGCACCACATGTGCGAGTCCTAGAGAAAGCCCTAGGTCCCCGAACTCCTTTCGACGGAGATGCCTCACATGCCTCTGACACTCGAGAGGCACGCAGAGCTCACTGCTTCAAAATTCGACGGAGCCTGACTCCTCTCTTGAACATTGACAGGAATCCCAGTATCCCTTTTGTGGCTACTGGAAAGGGAACCTGGGTCTCCCGACTCACCCTCGAGAAGCGCCCATCTCCTTTTGCCCCCCCCCCCCCTGCCAAGCACTCGAAGAAGAGACTCCTAGTAGGTTTGTCCCTCGTAACTCGACAGGAAGTCCCTGACTTCGTTGAAACAAGCGACAACAGAGGGTTGAAGCCATCGGGCCATCACCCGCCGTTTAAGTCGAGAGAATCGTTACCCCCAGGCGTGCCCCAGCCCGCAACTCGGAGGAAAAAACCATGAAGACTATACCACCTCCAAGCGTAGATGAGGCCCGATTCCCCATGCCAATGGCATGCAGAGCAATTCCGTGTAGAGCCCCCATGAAATCGATTCCGTCACGTAGAGACCCTCGACTTTGCTTGAATGCGGTAAGTTCGAGACATTCCGCAAAAAACACTGTCACAAGTAGTAGAGAGGGAGGACCCTGAAGGCCACACCTCAAGGCATCTGTCCCGAACAGGTGCTCAATGGGCCCCCCAAAGCAAACGCGAGATGGAGGGGCCCCGCTTCTCACCTTGCAATTGTCTACTCCAGCAGCCATCCCCGGTTCCCCATCAAACACGACCTAGAGTCTTGACTCCCTTTAGAGCAATACTACTCAGAGGTTCCCCGGGAAACAACGGGCCGACGTCTAGAGGAAGATACCAAGTTCACGCAATGAGGCAACTACAGAAGGGAACCGCCTCCTGTGCACTAACCCAAATTGCCTCGAGATGGTGAGCTGCATTTTCCCAGGCTTATAGACTCAAGACGTAGGCCACCTTTCCACAAGACCCCTCTAGAAGGAGGAGGCTTCTCTCAGCAAATAGGTATGAGGGAGGGAGGGATCCCTGAGATTGCTTTGCCTCATCTATGCGGACATATACACCGAGAAGCCCTGACTCGTGGAATGTCCTGGAGGGCCG
The DNA here is from genome assembly GCA_020976825.1 of Odocoileus hemionus. Lineage (NCBI taxonomy): Eukaryota > Metazoa > Chordata > Mammalia > Artiodactyla > Cervidae > Odocoileus > Odocoileus hemionus. Next base: position 99,687 of record JAJLRB010001689.1, read on the forward strand.
GGTTCTTTCCTTGCAGTGGCTTGGGAATACAGTCTAGTCTTTAAATCTACACAAAGCTGAAGGGATGTTTGCACCAAACCTGTGGTGTCCCTAGCAAGAAAGCCCTAGGTCCCCGGACTCCTTTCGACGGAAAATGCACTCACATGCCTCTGGACACCTCGAAGAGTGGCACCGCAAAGACGGAGCTCACTGCTTCGAAAATTTGACGGAGGGGCCTGACTTCCTCTTGAACCATTGGACAGGAGGCCCAAATCCCAGTATTCCCTGTGGGCTACTGGGAAAAGGGACCCCTGGGGTCTCCCGACTCACCTCGAAAGAAGCGTTCCCAGATTTTTGCCACACCTGCCAAAGCCTCGAAGAGAACTCCTGAGGTGTCCCTCGTAACTAAAAAACTCGACAGGAGTCCTGACTTCGCCGCGCTGAAAACTCAAACACGAGGGCGTTGAAGGGCCATCGGCGCCGCCGTAAGTCCGAGAATGTACCCCAGGTCCCCGCCGCAAGCTCGAGGGAAAAAAAAAAACCATTGAGACTTCCCCCTTCCAAGGCGAGATTGAGGCCCGATATTACCCCTGCACGTGCATGCATGAGCAATTCCAGTGAAGCCCCCTGATAAAAAAAAAAAAACATGTCAGGGGGAGCCTCGACTTGCTTTGATGGAGTGTCGAGGGGACAGTCCGCATAAAAAAACACTGTCACAAGTAGAGAGGGGACCCTGAAAACGGTCACCACCAGCATCGCGGAGAGGTAGCTCCAATGGCAGGCCCAAAAAAACATCAACTTGCGAGATGAGGGGCCCGCTTCCCCTGCATTGACTCCAGAGGCCATTCCCCCCAGTTTCCCCATCAAAAACACGACCCTGAGGCAACCTTGACTCCCTTTAGGCAACTTCCAGAGGTTCCCCCCGAGAAAACGGGCCAAGTCTTAGAGGTAGTACCAAGTTCAGCCCAGAGCAACTCGAGGAGGACTGCTCAGGACCCCCAACCGTCCGCGTTGTACCCCAAATTGCCTCGAGATGAGAGCTGATTCCCTGGCTTAGACTCAAGACGCGTAGGCCACCTTTCCACAAAAGCCCTCTCAAGGAGGAGGGCTGCTCTCAGCAATAGGTTTATGAGGGGGAGGTGGGGACCCTGAGATTTGCTTTGCCTCAATGGGGCATATACACCGAGAAGCCCCTGACTCTTTGACTCGAAAAGAGGGAGGCGGCCGGCTTTCCTTGCAGTGCGTGGCTTGAATACAGTCTAGTCTTTCATTCTTCACAAGCCTGAAAGGGATGTGTCTGCTCACCACCTGTGGAAGTCCCTAGAGAAAGCTTTCCTAGGTTCCCACTCGTAACTCTTTTCGACGGAAATTGCCTGCCACATGCCTCTGACACCTCGAGAGGCACGCAGAAAGGGGGGGAAAAAAAACAAGCTCACTGCTTCAAAAATTTGACGGTAGCCTGACTCCTCTTGAACATTGACAGGAATCCCAGTATCCCCGTTGAGGGCTACTGGAAAAAAAGGGACCCTGGGTCTCCCGACTCACCTCGAGCGTAGAAGGAGAAAGCGCTTCCTTTTTTGCCCTGCCAAGTCCTCGAAGAGACTCCCTGAGGCAGGTCCTTCGTAATCGACAGGAGTCCTTCCTGACTTCGTTGAACCAACACGAGGGTTTGAAGGGCCATCCCCCGCCGTTTAAGTCGAGAATGTACCCCAGGTCCCCGCCGCAACTCGAGAAAAACCATGAGACTTCCCCCTCCAAGCGAGGAGATGAGGCCCGATCCCCTGCACTGCATGCAAAGAGCAATTCCGTGAGCCCCCTGAAAACATGTCAGGAGCCTCGACTTGCTTTGATGGGATTGTCGAGGGGGGGACAGTCCGCCAAAAACACTGTCACAAGTAGAGAGGGACCCTGATGGTCACACCAGCATCGCGAAGGAAGAGAGCTCCATGGGCCCCAAATCAAAACTCGAGATGAGGCCCGCTTCCCCTGCATTGACTCCAGAGCCATCCCCCGTTCCCCATCAAACACGACCTGAGGCTTGACTCCCTTTAGGCAAAAAAAAAAAACTCCAGAGGTTCCCCCCGAGAAGGAAAAAAAAACGGGCCAAAAGTCTAGAGGGAAGTAGGGAGTAAAAAGTTCAGCAGAGCAACTCGAGGACTGCTCCGTGTACCCCAAAATTTGCCCTCGAGATGAGAGCTGATTCCCTGGCTTAGACTCAACAGACGTAGGCCACCTTTCCACAAGCACCTCTCAAGAGGAGGCTGGGCTTCTCTCAGCAATAAGAGGTATGGAGGGAGGGGACCCTGAGATTGCTGCCTCAAATGGGCATATACACCGAGAAGCCCTGACTCTGAAAGGAGGGCTCGGACTTTTCCTTGCAAGTGGCTTGAATTTTACAGTCTGCAGTCTTTTCAATCTCACAGATAGTGAAGGGATGTCTGCTCAACCCACCTGTGGAGGTCCTAGAGAGAAGCAGCCTAGTAGTCCCCCGGACTTGTCCTTTCGACGGAATGCAGGCTCCACATGGCCTTCTGACACCTCGAGAGGCACGCAGAGCTCACTGCTTCAAAATTTGACGGAGCACTTGATCCTTCCTCTTGAACATTGATTTCTATAGGAAATCCCAGTATCCCTGATGTGGCTATGGTGGAAAAAGGGACCCCTGGGTCTCAGGAACCCCTACACCTCGAGGAAGCGTTCTTTTTGCCATGCCGAGCCTCGAAGAGACTCCTGAGGTGTGCCCTCGTAAAACTCGGGACAGGAGTCCTGGAACCGTTCGTTGAAGCCAACTACACGCAAGTGGGTTGAAGGGCACCATACCCCGCCGTAAGTCGAGAATGTACCCCAGGTCCCCGCCGCCCAACTCGAGAAAACAAAAAAAAAAAACCATGGAGACTTTTTTTTTCCCCCTCCAAGCGGAAAGATGAGGCGCGCTACCCCCGATTTCCCCTGCACTGCATTGCAGAGCAATTTTCCGTGAGCCCCCTGAAACCATGTCAGGAGCCTCAGGGGGGACTTGCTTGATGGATGTCGAGGGGGGGTGGGGGGGACAGTCCGCAAAAACAAACATGTCACAAGTAGAGAGGGGGGACCCTGAGGTCACACCTAGCATTGCGGAAGGAAGCTCCATGGGCCCCAAATCAACTCGAGATGAGGCCCGCTTTTTTCCCTGCATTGACTCCAGAACGCATGCCCCGTTCCCCATCAAACACGACTGAGGCTTGAACTCCCTTTAGGCAACTCCAGAGGTTCCACCGGAGAAAACCAACGGGGCCCCAAGTCTAGTGGAAGTAACTAGTACCAAGTTCAGCAGAGGCAAACTCGAGGACTGCTCCGTGTACCCCAAATTGCTCGAGATGGAGAGCTGATTTCCCTGCTTTAGACTCAAGACGTTGTAGGCCACCATTTCACAAGCCTCAAGAGGAGGCTTCTCCTCAGCAATAGGTATTTGGAGGGAGGGGGGGGGGGACCCTGAGATTGCCTCTGCTCAATGGGCAAATATACACCGAGAAGCCCTGACTCGAATAAAAGGGAGGGGGGCCGGTTTTTTGCCTTGCATGTGGCCTTGAATTTACAGTCTAGGTCTTTTCATCTCACAAGTTGAAGGGATGTCTGCAAAACCACCTGTGGAGTTCCCTCAGAGAAAGCCCCCGTATGGTAACCCGGACTTATCCCCTTTCGACGGGAAGAAAGCCTAAACATGCCGTCTGATACCTCGAGAGGCACGCTGAGCTCTCTGTTTCAAAATTTGTACGGAGCCTTGACTCCTCTGAACATTGACTGGAATCCCTGTATCCCAGTGGGCTTCTGGATAGTGACCGGGGTCTCCCCGGACTCACCTCGAAGGAAAGCGTCTCCTTTGCTCCCGCCAAAGCCTCGAAGAGTACTCCTGAGGATGTCCCTCGGAAACTCGGACAGGCGTCCTGACTTGACGTTGATACCAACCACGAGGGTTTGCATGGTCCATCCCCAGCCGCAGAGCTAGTGAGGAATGTACCCCAGGTCCTGCCGCAACTAGAGAATAAACATGAGACTTCCCCCTCCAAAGCGAGATGGATGGCCCGATTCCCTGCACTGCATGCAGAGCAATGTCCGTGAGCCCCCTGAAACATGTCAGGAGCCTCGACTTGCTTGATGGATGGTCGAGGGACAGTCCGAAAAAAAAAAACACTGTGCAAAGTAGAGTGGGACCATGAGGTCACACAGCATCGCGAAGGAGCTACCATGGGCCCCAAATCAAACTCGAGATGAGGCCCGCTTCACCTGCATTGACTCCAGAGCCATCCCCCGTTTTACCCATCAAACACGACCTGAGGCTTGACTTCCCTTTAGGCAAACTCCAGAGGTTCCACTAGAGAACATCGGGCCAAGTCTAGAGGGGTACCATGGGTTCGCTGCAGTAGCAACTCGCAGGACTGCCACCGATGTACCCACTTATTGAATCAGAGGACTGAGAGTGTGACTTCCCTGGCTTCCAGACTCAAGTTCGTAGGCCACCTTTCCACAAAGCCCCTATCAATACGGCGGCTACACCACATCACCATAGGTATGAGGGAGAGGTACCCTGGAGATTTGTGCTGCCTCAATGGGCCCATATACATCCGATGAAGCGCCGGACTCGAAAGGAGGCCGGCTTGGCCTATGCAGTGGCTTGAAGACAGTCATAGGTTTTTCATCTCACAAGATTGAAGGGATGTCTGCACCACCTGTGGAGTCCCTATAGAAATGCCCTAGGCCCCCGACTCCTTTCGTTCACGGAATGCCTCACATGCCCTCTGACACCCGCGAGAGGCACGCACTAGAGCTCACTGCTTCAAAAATTTGACGGAGCCTGACTCCTCTTGAACATTGGACAGGAATCCCAGTATCCGCTGTGGCTACTGGAAAGGGACCCTGGGTCTCCCCGACCTCACCTCGAGGAATTGCGTTCATTTTTGCAGTATGCCAAGCCTCGAAGAGACTCCTGTAGGTGTCCCTCGTAACTCGACAGGAGTACCTGACGTCGTTGAAGAACACAAACACGAAGGGTTGAAGGGCCTCCCCGCCGTAAGTCGAGAATGTACCCCTGGTCGCCCCGCCGCATAACTCGAGAAAAATCCATGAGACCCTTCCCTCCAATGCGAGATGAGGCCCGATTCCCCTGCCACTGCATGCAGAGCAATTCCAGTGAGCCCCTGAAACATGTCAGGAGCTCGACTTGCTTGATGGATGTCAGAGACAGTCCCGCAAAAACACTGGTCACATGTAGAGAGGACCCTGAGGTCACACCAGCATCGCGAAGGAGCTCCTTGGGCCCCAAAGAAACTGAGAAAATGAGGCCGCTTACCCCTGCATTGACTCCAGAGCAAATCCGATCCCCCGTTCCCCGATCAAACACGACCTGAGGCTTGACTACTCATTAGGCAACTCCAGAGGATCCCCGAGAACGAGAACAAGAGGCACCAGTCTAGTAGTGAGTACCAAGTTTCAAGCAGAGCAAATCGAGGTTTCTCGAGGGACGGCTCCGGGTGACCCTTGGTACCCCAATTGTGCCTCGACGAAAGAGAGTCAGATTTCCTGGCCGTAGACTCAAGACGTCTAGCTCACACACACACTCACACACACAACTTTCACCAAGACACCTCATAGAGGAGGATTCTCTTCAGCCATAGGTGTGTAGGGAGGTTTGAGGACCTGAGAGTGCGGCAACCTGCAATGGGGCATAGACAAGTGAGAAAGCAAATGACTCGTAAAAGGACGCCGGCGTTTGCCTTGCAGTGGCTTGATTACCGTCTAGTCTATCCATCTCACAAGCTGACGTGATGTCTGCACCACCTGTGGAGTCCCTAGAGAAAGGCCCCATAGGACACCCCGCCGCTACTTTCGACTGGAATGCCTAACATGCATTGACTCCCGAGAGGAACGCAGAGCTCACTGCTTCCAAAATTTTGACGTGAAGCCTGACTCCCTTGAACATTGACAGGAATCCCAGTATCCCTAGTGGCTTACTGGAAAGGTCACGGTGGTCTCCCGACTTCACTCGAGAAGCGTTCATTTTGCACCTGCCAAGCCTACGAAGAGAATCCTGAGGGTGTCAATGGGTCAACTCGACAGGAGGCCTGACTTCGTATTGAACAACACGTGGGGTTGAAGAGGCCATCCAAGCCGGTAAGTCGAGAATGTTCCCCAAGGTCCCCGCGCAACAGTACAAGAAAAGAGCATGAGGACTTCCACCTACATGCGAAGATGAGGCCCGATTGACCTGCACTTGCATGTCAGAGCAATTCCGTGAGCCCCAGGAAAAATTTCAGGAGCCTCGAATTGCGTGATGGATGTCGAGACAGTCCACGCCAATAAACACTGTCACAAGTTGAGAGGGTACGCATTGACGTTAACACCAAGCATCGCTGAAGGAGGCTCCATGGGGCCCAAAATCAGAACTCGAGATGAGGCCGCCGCATCCCCTGCATTGACTCTCAGAGCCATCCACCCGTTCCCCGTCAAACCACGAGCCTGAGGCTTGACTTCCATTTAGGCATACTACCAGGTGGGTCCACCCAGAGAAAACAACGGGACAAAGTCTAGAGGAGTACCAAGTTCAGCAGAGCAACGCACGAGTGACTGCTCCGTGTACCCACAAATTTCATAGAGATGAGAGGTGACTTCCTGGCCTTTGACTCAAGTCGATGTTTAGTCCGCTGTTTCCACAAGCGCCCCCTCAAGTGAGGAGGCTGCTTCTTCAGCATATAGGTATGAGGGAGGGACCTCTGTAGTATTGCTGACCTCAATGGGCATAATACACCGAGACAGTCCCTGACTCGAAAAGGAGGCCGGCTTTCCTTGCAGTGGCTTGAATACAGGTATAGTCTGTTCATCTGACAAGCTGAAGGGATGTCTGGCACCACACTGTGGAGTCCTAGAGAAAGCCCTAGGGGGGGGGGGTGGGCCACCCCCGACTCCGTTTCGACGGAATGCTCGCTCACATGCCTCTGACACCTCGAGAGGCTCTGCAGAGCTCAGCTGCTTCAAAATTTGACGGAGCCTGACTCCTCTGAACATTGACAGGGAATCCCAGTATCCCTGTGGCTACTGGAAAGGGACCCTGGAGGTCTCCCGACTCACCCGACAGGAGTCCTGACTTCGTTTGAACCAACACGAGGGTTGAAGGGCCATCCCCGCCGTAAGTCGAGAATGTACCCCAGGTCCCCCCGCCGCAACTCGAGAAAAACCATGAGACTTCCCCCTCCAAGCGAGATGAGGCCCGATTCCCCCTGCACTGCATGCAGAGCAATTCGTGAGCCCCCTGAAAAAACATGTCAGGAGCCTCGACTTGCTTGATGGATGTCGAGACAGTCCGCAAAAACACTGTCACAAGTAGAGAGGGACCCTGAGGTCACACCAGCATCGCGAAGGAGCTCCATGGGCCCCAAATCAACTCGAGATGAGGCCCGCTTCCCCTGCATTGACTCCAGAGCCATCCCCCGTTCCCCATCAAACACGACCTGAGGCTTGACTCCCTTTAGGCAACTCCAGAGGTTCCCCGAGAACAACGGGCCAAGTCTAGAGGAGTACCAAGTTCAGCAGAGCAACTCGAGGACTGCTCCGTGTACCCCAAATTGCCTCGAGATGAGAGCTGATTCCCTGGCTTAGACTCAAGACGTAGGCCACCTTTCCACAAGCCCCTCAAGAGGAGGCTTCTCTCAGCATTAGGTATGAGGGAGGGACCCTGAGATTGCTGCCTCAATGGGCATATACACCGAGAAGCCCTGACTCGAAAGGAGGCCGGCTTTCCTTGCAGTGGCTTGAATACAGTCTAGTCTTTCATCTCACAAGCTGAAGGGATGTCTGCACCACCTGTGGAGTCCCTAGAGAAAGCCCTAGGTCCCCGACTCCTTTCGACGGAATGCCTCACATGCCTCTGACACCTCGAGAGCACGCAGAGCTCACTGCTTCAAAATTTGACGGAGCCTGACTCCTCTTGAACATTGACAGGAATCCCAGTATCCCTGTGGCTACTGGAAAGGGACCCTGGGTCTCCCGACTCACCTCGAGAAGCGTTCCTTTTGCCCTGCCAAGCCTCGAAGAGACTCCTGAGGTGTCCCTCGTAACTCGACAGGAGTCCTGACTTCGTTGAACCAACACGAGGGTTGAAGGGCCATCCCCGCCGTAAGTCGAGAATGTATGTACCCCAGGTCCCCGCCGCAACTCGAGAAAAACCATGAGACTTCCCCTCCAAGCGAGATGAGGTACCCGATTCCCCTGCACTGCATGCAGAGCAATTCCGTGAGCCCCCTGAAACATGTCAGGAGCCTCGACTTGCTTGATGGATGTCGAGACAGTCCGCAAAAACACTGTCACAAGTAGAGAGGGACCCTGAGGTCACACCAGCATCGCGAAGGAGCTCCATGGGCCCCAAATCAACTCGAGATGAGGCCCCCGCTTCCCCTGCATTGACTCCAGAGCCATCCCCGTTCCCCATCAAACACGACCTGAGGCTTGACTCCCTTTAGGCAACTCCAGAGGTTCCCCGAGAACAACGGGCCAAGTCTAGAGAGGAGTACCAAGTTCAGCAGAGCAACTCGAGGACTGCTCCGTGTACCCCAAATTGCCTCGAGATGAGAGCTGATTCCCTGGCTTAGACTCAAGACGTAGGCCACCTTTCCACAAGCCCCTCAAGAGGGAGGCTTCTCTCAGCAATAGGTATGAGGGAGGGACCCTGAGATTGCTGCCTCAATGGGCATATACACCGAGAAGCCCTGACTCGAAAGGAGGCCGGCTTTCCTTGCAGTGGCTTGAATACAGTCTAGTCTTTCATCTCACAAGGTGAAGGGATGTCTGCACCACCTGTGGAGTCCCTAGAGAAAGCCCTAGGTCCCCCGACTCCTTTCGACGGAATGCCTCACATGCCTCTGACACCTCGAGAGGCACGCAGAGCTCACTGCTTCAAAAATTTGACGGAGCCTGACTCCTCTTGAACATTGACAGGAATCCCAGTATCCCTGTGGCTACTGGAAAGGGACCCTGGGTCTCCCGACTCACCTCGAGAAGCGTTCCTTTTGCCCTGCCAAGCCTCGAAGAGACTCCTGAGGTGTCCCTCGTAACTCGACAGGAGTCCTGACTTCGTTGAACCAACACGAGGGTTGAAGGGCCATCCCCGCCGTAAGTCGAGAATGTACCCCAGGTCCCCGCCGCAACTCGAGAAAAAAACCATGAGACTTCCCCCTCCAAGCGAGATGAGGCCCGATTCCCCTGCACTGCATGCAGAGCAATTCCGTGAGCCCCCTGAAACATGTCAGGAGCCTCGACTTGCTTGATGGATGTCGAGACAGTCCGCAAAAACACTGTCACAAGTAGAGAGGGACCCTGAGGTCACACCAGCATCGCGAAGGAGCTCCATGGGCCCCAAATCAACTCGAGATGAGGCCCGCTTCCCCTGCATTGACTCCAGAGCCATCCCCCGTTCCCCATCAAACACGACCTGAGGCTTGACTCCCTTTAGGCAACTCCAGAGGTTCCCCGAGAACAACGGGCCAAGTCTAGAGGAGTACCAAGTTCAGCAGAGCAACTCGAGGACTGCTCCGTGTACCCCAAATTGCCTCGAGATGAGAGCTGATTCCCTGGCTTAGACTCAAGACGTAGGCCACCTTTCCACAAGCCCCTCAAGAGGGGCTTCTCTCAGCAATAGGTATGAGGGAGGGACCCTGAGATTGCTGCCTCAATGGGCATATACACCGAGAAGCCCTGACTCGAAAGGAGGCCGGCTTTCCTTGCAGTGGCTTGAATACAGTCTAGTCTTTCATCTCACAAGCTGAAGGGATGTCTGCACCACCTGTGGAGTCCCTAGAGAAAGCCCTAGGTCCCCGACTCCTTTCGACGGAATGCCTCACATGCCTCTGACACCTCGAGAGGCACGCAGAGCTCACTGCTTCAAAATTTGACGGAGCCTGACTCCTCTTGAACATTGACAGGAATCCCAGTATCCCTGTGGCTACTGGAAAGGGACCCTGGGTCTCCCCGACTCACCTCGAGAAGCGTTCCTTTTGCCCTGCCAAGCCTCGAAGAGACTCCTGAGGTGTCCCTCGTAACTCGACAGGAGTCCTGACTTCGTTGAACCAACACGAGGGTTGAAGGGCCATCCCCGCCGTAAGTCGAGAATGTACCCCAGGTCCCCGCCGCAACTCGAGAAAAACATGAGACTTCCCCCTCCAAGCGAGATGAGGCCCGATTCCCCTGCACTGCATGCAGAGCAATTCCGTGAGCCCCCTGAAACATGTCAGGAGCCTCGACTTGCTTGATGGATGTCGAGACAGTCCGCAAAAACACTGTCACAAGTAGAGAGGGACCCTGAGGTCACACCAGCATCGCGAAGGAGCTCCATGGGCCCCAAATCAACTCGAGATGAGGCCCGCTTCCCCTGCATTGACTCCAGAGCCATCCCCCGTTCCCCATCAAACACGACCTGAGGCTTGACTCCCTTTAGGCAACTCCAGAGGTTCCCCGAGAACAACGGGCCAAGTCTAGAGGAGTACCAAGTTCAGCAGAGCAACTCGAGGACTGCTCCGTGTACCCCAAATTGCCTCGAGATGAGAGCTGATTCCCTGGCTTAGACTCAAGACGTAGGCCACCTTTCCACAAGCCCCTCAAGAGGAGGCTTCTCTCAGCAATAGGTATGAGGGAGGGACCCTGAGATTGCTGCCTCAATGGGCATATACACCGAGAAGCCCTGACTCGAAAGGAGGCCGGCTTTCCTTGCAGTGGCTTGAATACAGTCTAGTCTTTTCATCTCACAAGCTGAAGGGATGTCTGCACCACCTGTGGAGTCCCTAGAGAAAGCCCTAGGTCCCCCGACTCCTTTCGACGGAATGCCTCACATGCCTCTGACACCTCGAGAGGCACGCAGAGCTCACTGCTTCAAAATTTGACGGAGCCTGACTCCTCTTGAACATTGACAGGAATCCCAGTATCCCTGTGGCTACTGGAAAGGGACCCTGGGTCTCCCGACTCACCTCGAGAAGCGTTCCTTTTGCCCTGCCAAGCCTCGAAGAGACTCCTGAGGTGTCCCTCGTAACTCGACAGGAGTCCTGACTTCGTTGAACAAACACGAGGGTTGAAGGGCCATCCCCGCCGTAAGTCGAGAATGTACCCCAGGTCCCCGCCGCAACTCGAGAAAAACCATGAGACTTCCCCCTCCAAGCGAGATGAGGCCCGATTCCCCTGCACTGCATGCAGAGCAATTCCGTGAGCCCCCTGAAACATGTCAGGAGCCTCGACTTGCTTGATGGATGTCGAGACAGTCCGCAAAAACACTGTCACAAGTAGAGAGGGACCCTGAGGTCACACACCAGCATCGCGAAGGAGCTCCATGGGCCCCAAATCAACTCGAGATGAGGCCCCGCTTCCCCTGCATTGACTCCAGAGCCATCCCCCGTTCCCCATCAAACACGACCTGAGGCTTGACTCCCTTTAGGCAACTCCAGAGGTTCCCCGAGAGAACAACGGGCCAAGTCTAGAGGAGTACCAAGTTCAGCAGAGCAACTCGAGGACTGCTCCGTGTACCCCAAATTGCCTCGAGATGAGAGCTGATTCCCTGGCTTAGACTCAAGACGTAGGCCACCTTTCCACAAGCCCCTCAAGAGGAGGCTTCTCTCAGCAATAGGTATGAGGGAGGGACCCTGAGATTGCTGCCTCAATGGGCATATACACCGAGAAGCCCTGACTCGAAAGGAGGCCGGGTTTCCTTGCAGTGGCTTGAATACAGTCTAGTCTTTCATCTCACAAGCTGAAGGGATGTCTGCACCACCTGTGGAGTCCCTAGAGAAAGCCCTAGGTCCCCGACTCCTTTCGACGGAATGCCTCACATGCCTCTGACACCTCGAGAGGCACGCAGAGCTCACTGCTTCAAAATTTGACAGAGCCTGACTCCTCTTGAACATTGACAGGAATCCCAGTATCCCTGTGGCTACTGGAAAGGGACCCTGGGTCTCCCGACTCACCTCGAGAAGCGTTCCTTTTGCCCTGCCAAGCCTCGAAGAGACTCCTGAGGTGTCCCTCGTAACTCGACAGGAGTCCTGACTTCGTTGAACAAACACGAGGGTTGAAGGGCCATCCCCGCCGTAAGTCGAGAATGTACCCCAGGTCCCCGCCGCAACTCGAGAAAAACCATGAGACTTCCCCCTCCAAGCGAGATGAGGCCCGATTCCCCTGCACTGCATGCAGAGCAATTCCGTGAGCCCCCTGAAACATGTCAGGAGCCTCGACTTGCTTGATGGATGTCGAGACAGTCCGCAAAAACACTGTCACAAGTAGAGAGGGACCCTGAGGTCACACCAGCATCGCGAAGGAGCTCCATGGGCCCCAAATCAACTCGAGATGAGGCCCGCTTCCCCTGCATTGACTCCAGAGCCATCCCCCGTTCCCCATCAAACACGACCTGAGGCTTGACTCCCTTTAGGCAACTCCAGAGGTTCCCCGAGAACAACGGGCCAAGTCTAGAGGAGTACCAAGTTCAGCAGAGCAACTCGAGGACTGCTCCGTGTACCCCAAATTGCCTCGAGATGAGAGCTGATTCCCTGGCTTAGACTCAAGACGTAGGCCACCTTTCCACAAGCCCCTCAAGAGGAGGCTTCTCTCAGCAATAGGTATGAGGGAGGGACCCTGAGATTGCTGCCTCAATGGGCATATACACCGAGAAGCCCTGACTCGAAAGGAGGCCGGGCTTTCCTTGCAGTGGCTTGAATACAGTCTAGTCTTTCATCTCACAAGGTGAAGGGATGTCTGCACCACCTGTGGAGTCCCTAGAGAAAGCCCTAGGTCCCCGACTCCTTTCGACGGAATGCCTCACATGCCTCTGACACCTCGAGAGAGGCACGCAGAGCTCACTGCTTCAAAATTTGACGGAGCCTGACTCCTCTTGAACATTGACAGGAATCCCAGTATCCCTGTGGCTACTGGAAAGGGACCCTGGGTCTCCCGACTCACCTCGAGAAGCGTTCCTTTTGCCCTGCCAAGCCTCGAAGAGACTCCTGAGGTGTCCCTCGTAACTCGACAGGAGTCCTGACTTCGTTGAACAAACACGAGGCCATCCCCCGTTCCCCATCAAACACGACCTGAGGCTTGACTCCCTTTAGGCAACTCCAGAGGTTCCCCGAGAACAACGGGCCAAGTCTAGAGGAGTACCAAGTTCAGCAGAGCAACTCGAGGACTGCTCCGTGTACCCCAAATTGCCTCGAGATGAGAGCTGATTCCCTGGCTTAGACTCAAGACGTAGGCCACCTTTCCACAAGCCCCTCAAGAGGAGGCTTCTCTCAGCAATAGGTATGAGGGAGGGACCCTGAGATTGCTGCCTCAATGGGCATATACACCGAGAAGCCCTGACTCGAAAGGAGGCCGGGTTTCCTTGCAGTGGCTTGAATACAGTCTAGTCTTTCATCTCACAAGTGAAGGGATGTCTGCACCACCTGTGGAGTCCCTAGAGAAAGCCCTAGGTCCCCGACTCCTTTCGACGGAATGCCTCACATGCCTCTGACACCTCGAGAGGCACGCAGAGCTCACTGCTTCAAAATTTGACGGAGCCTGACTCCTCTTGAACATTGACAGGAATCCCAGTATCCCTGTGGCTACTGGAAAGGGACCCTGGGTCTCCCGACTCACCTCGAGAAGCGTCCTTTTGCCCTGCCAAGCCTCGAAGAGACTCCTGAGGTGTCCCTCGTAACTCGACAGGAGTCCTGACTTCGTTGAACAAACACGAGGGTTGAAGGGCCATCCCCCGCAACTCGAGAAAAACCATGAGACTTCCCCCTCCAAGCGAGATGAGGCCCGATTCCCCTGCACTGCATGCAGAGCAATTCCGTGAGCCCCCTGAAACATGTCAGGAGCCTCGACTTGCTTGATGGATGTCGAGACAGTCCGCAAAAAACACTGTCACAAGTAGAGAGGGACCCTGAGGTCACACCAGCATCGCGAAGGAGCTCCATGGGCCCCAAATCAACTCGAGATGAGGCCCGCTTCCCCTGCATTGACTCCAGAGCCATCCCCCGTTCCCCATCAAACACGACCTGAGGCTTGACTCCCTTTAGGCAACTCCAGAGGTTCCCCGAGAACAACGGGCCAAGTCTAGAGGAGTACCAAGTTCAGCAGAGCAACTCGAGGACTGCTCCGTGTACCCCAAATTGCCTCGAGATGAGAGCTGATTCCCTGGCTTAGACTCAAGACGTAGGCCACCTTTCCACAAGCCCTCAAGAGGAGGCTTCTCTCAGCAATAGGTATGAGGGAGGGACCCTGAGATTGCTGCCTCAATGGGCATATACACCGAGAAGCCCTGACTCGAAAGGAGGCCGGGCTTTCCTTGCAGTGGCTTGAATACAGTCTAGTCTTTCATCTCACAAGGTGAAGGGATGTCTGCACCACCTGTGGAGTCCCTAGAGAAAGCCCTAGGTCCCCGACTCCTTTCGACGGAATGCCTCACATGCCTCTGACACCTCGAGAGGCACGCAGAGCTCACTGCTTCAAAATTTGACGGAGCCTGACTCCTCTTGAACATTGACAGGAATCCCAGTATCCCTGTGGCTACTGGAAAGGGACCCTGGGTCTCCCGACTCACCTCGAGAAGCGTCCTTTTGCCCTGCCAAGCCTCGAAGAGACTCCTGAGGTGTCCCTCGTAACTCGACAGGAGTCCTGACTTCGTTGAACAAACACGAGGGTTGAAGGGCCATCCCCGCCGTAAGTCGAGAATGACCCCAGGTCCCCGCCGCAACTCGAGAAAAAACCATGAGACTTCCCCCTCCAAGCGAGATGAGGCCCGATTCCCCTGCACTGCATGCAGAGCAATTCCGTGAGCCCCCTGAAACATGTCAGGAGCCTCGACTTGCTTGATGGATGTCGAGACAGTCCGCAAAAACACTGTCACAAGTAGAGAGGGACCCTGAGGTCACACCAGCATCGCGAAGGAGCTCCATGGGCCCCAAATCAACTCGAGATGAGGCCCGCTTCCCCTGCATTGACTCCAGAGCCATCCCCCGTTCCCCATCAAACACGACCTGAGGCTTGACTCCCTTTAGGCAACTCCAGAGGTTCCCCGAGAACAACGGGCCAAGTCTAGAGGAGTACCAAGTTCAGCAGAGCAACTCGAGGACTGCTCCGTGTACCCCAAATTGCCTCGAGATGAGAGCTGATTCCCTGGCTTAGACTCAAGACGTAGGCCACCTTTCCACAAGCCCCTCAAGAGGAGGCTTCTCTCAGCAGCAATAGGTATGAGGGAGGGACCCTGAGATTGCTGCCTCAATGGGCATATACACCGAGAAGCCCTGACTCGAAAGGAGGCCGGGTTTCCTTGCAGTGGCTTGAATACAGTCTAGTCTTTCATCTCACAAGCTGAAGGGATGTCTGCACCACCTGTGGAGTCCCTAGAGAAAGCCCTAGGTCCCCGACTCCTTTCGACGGAATGCCTCACATGCCTCTGACACCTCGAGAGGCACGCAGAGCTCACTGCTTCAAAATTTGACGGAGCCTGACTCCTCTTGAACATTGACAGGAATCCCAGTATCCCTGTGGCTACTGGAAAGGGACCCTGGGTCTCCCGACTCACCTCGAGAAGCGTTCCTTTTGCCCTGCCAAGCCTCGAAGAGACTCCTGAGGTGTCCCTCGTAACTCGACAGGAGTCCTGACTTCGTTGAAACAACACGAGGGTTGAAGGGCCCATCCCCGCCGTAAGTCGAGAATGTACCCCAGGTCCCCGCCGCAACTCGAGAAAAACCATGAGACTTCCCCCTCCAAGCGAGATGAGGCCCGATTCCCCTGCACTGCATGCAGAGCAATTCCGTGAGCCCCCTGAAACATGTCAGGAGCCTCGACTTGCTTGATGGATGTCGAGACAGTCCGCAAAAACACTGTCACAAGTAGAGAGGGACCCTGAGGTCACACCAGCATCGCGAAGGAGCTCCATGGGCCCCAAATCAACTCGAGATGAGGCCCGCTTCCCCTGCATTGACTCCAGAGCCATCCCCCGTTCCCCATCAAACACGACCTGAGGCTTGACTCCCTTTAGGCAACTCCAGAGGTTCCCCGAGAACAACGGGCCAAGTCTAGAGGAGTACCAAGTTCAGCAGAGCAACTCGAGGACTGCTCCGTGTACCCCAAATTGCCTCGAGATGAGAGCTGATTCCCTGGCTTAGACTCAAGACGTAGGCCACCTTTCCACAAGCCCCTCAAGAGGAGGCTTCTCTCAGCAATAGGTATGAGGGGGGGGGACCCTGAGATTGCTGCCTCAATGGGCATATACACCGAGAAGCCCTGACTCGAAAGGAGGCCGGCTTTCCTTGCAGTGGCTTGAATACAGTCTAGTCTTTCATCTCACAAGGTGAAGGGATGTCTGCACCACCTGTGGAGTCCCTAGAGAAAGCCCTAGGTCCCCGACTCCTTTCGACGGAATGCCTCACATGCCTCTGACACCTCGAGAGGCACGCAGAGCTCACTGCTTCAAAATTTGACGGAGCCTGACTCCTCTTGAACATTGACAGGAATCCCAGTATCCCTGTGGCTACTGGAAAGGGACCCTGGGTCTCCCGACTCACCTCGAGAAGCGTCCCTTTTGCCCTGCCAAGCCTCGAAGAGACTCCTGAGGTGTCCCTCGTAACTCGACAGGAGTCCTGACTTCGTTGAACAAAAACACGAGGGTTGAAGGGCCATCCCCGCCGTAAGTCGAGAATGTACCCCAGGTCCCCCCGCCGCAACTCGAGAAAAAAATGAGACTTCCCCCTTCCCCCTCCAAGCGAGATGAGGCCCGATTCCCCTGCACTGCATGCAGAGCAATTCCGTGAGCCCCCTGAAACATGTCAGGAGCCTCGACTTGCTTGATGGATGTCGAGACAGTCCGCAAAAACACTGTCACAAGTAGAGAGGGACCCTGAGGTCACACCAGCATCGCGAAGGAGCTCCATGGGCCCCAAATCAACTCGAGATGAGGCCCGCTTCCCCTGCATTGACTCCAGAGCCATCCCCCGTTCCCCATCAAACACGACCTGAGGCTTGACTCCCTTTAGGCAACTCCAGAGGTTCCCCGAGAACAACGGGCCAAGTCTAGAGGAGTACCAAGTTCAGCAGAGCAACTCGAGGACTGCTCCGTGTACCCCAAATTGCCTCGAGATGAGAGCTGATTCCCTGGCTTAGACTCAAGACGTAGGCCACCTTTCCACAAGCCCCTCAAGAGGAGGCTTCTCTCAGCAATAGGTATGAGGGAGGGACCCTGAGATTGCTGCCTCAATGGGCATATACACCGAGAAGCCCTGACTCGAAAGGAGGCCGGGCTTTTTCCTTGCAGTGGCTTGAATACAGTCTAGTCTTTCATCTCACAAGTGAAGGGATGTCTGCACCACCTGTGGAGTCCCTAGAGAAAGCCCTAGGTCCCCGACTCCTTTCGACGGAATGCCTCACATGCCTCTGACACCTCGAGAGGCACGCAGAGCTCACTGCTTCAAAATTTGACGGAGCCTGACTCCTCTTGAACATTGACAGGAATCCCAGTATCCCTGTGGCTACTGGAAAGGGACCCTGGGTCTCCCGACTCACCTCGAGAAGCGTCCCTTTTGCCCTGCCAAGCCTCGAAGAGACTCCTGAGGTGTCCCTCGTAACTCGACAGGAGTCCTGACTTCGTTGAACAAACACGAGGGTTGAAGGGCCATCCCCGCCGTAAGTCGAGAATGTACCCCAGGTCCCCGCCGCAACTCGAGAAAAACCATGAGACTTCCCCCTCCAAGCGAGATGAGGCCCGATTCCCCTGCACTGATGAGAGCAATTCCGTGAGCCCCCGATTCCCCTGCACTGCATGCAGAGCAATTCCGTGAGCCCCCTGAAACATGTCAGGAGCCTCGACTTGCTTGATGGATGTCGAGACAGTCCGCAAAAACACTGTCACAAGTAGAGAGGGACCCTGAGGTCACACCAGCATCGCGAAGGAGCTCCATGGGCCCCAAATCAACTCGAGATGAGGCCCGCTTCCCCTGCATTGACTCCAGAGCCATCCCCCGTTCCCCATCAAACACGACCTGAGGCTTGACTCCCTTTAGGCAACTCCAGAGGTTCCCCGAGAACAACGGGCCAAGTCTAGAGGAGTACCAAGTTCAGCAGAGCAACTCGAGGACTGCTCCGTGTACCCCAAATTGCCTCGAGATGAGAGCTGATTCCCTGGCTTAGACTCAAGACGTAGGCCACCTTTCCACAAGCCCCTCAAGAGGAGGCTTCTCTCAGCAATAGGTATGAGGGAGGGACCCTGAGATTGCTGCCTCAATGGGCATATATATACACCGAGAAGCCCTGACTCGAAAGGAGGCCGGGTTTCCTTGCAGTGGCTTGAATACAGTCTAGTCTTTTCATCTCACAAGCTGAAGGGATGTCTGCACCACCTGTGGAGTCCCTAGAGAAAGCCCTAGGTCCCCGACTCCTTTCGACGGAATGCCTCACATGCCTCTGACACCTCGAGAGGCACGCAGAGCTCACTGCTTCAAAATTTGACGGAGCCTGACTCCTCTTGAACATTGACAGGAATCCCAGTATCCCTGTGGCTACTGGAAAGGGACCCTGGGTCTCCCGACTCACCTCGAGAAGCGTTCCTTTTGCCCTGCCAAGCCTCGAAGAGACTCCTGAGGTGTCCCTCGTAACTCGACAGGAGTCCTGACTTCGTTGAACAAACACGAGGGTTGAAGGGCCATCCCCGCCGTAAGTCGAGAATGTACCCCAGGTCCCCGCCGCAACTCGAGAAAAACCATGAGACTTCCCCCTCCAAGCGAGATGAGGCCGATTCCCCCCCCCTGCACTGCATGCAGAGCAATTCCGTGAGCCCCCTGAAACATGTCAGGAGCCTCGACTTGCTTGATGGATGTCGAGACAGTCCGCAAAAACACTGTCACAAGTAGAGAGGGACCCTGAGGTCACACCAGCATCGCGAAGGAGCTCCATGGGCCCCAAATCAACTCGAGATGAGGCCCGCTTCCCCTGCATTGACTCCAGAGCCATCCCCCGTTCCCCATCAAACACGACCTGAGGCTTGACTCCCTTTAGGCAACTCCAGAGGTTCCCCGAGAACAACGGGCCAAGTCTAGAGGAGTACCAAGTTCAGCAGAGCAACTCGAGGACTGCTCCGTGTACCCCAAATTGCCTCGAGATGAGAGCTGATTCCCTGGCTTAGACTCAAGACGTAGGCCACCTTTCCACAAGCCCCTCAAGAGGAGGCTTCTCTCAGCAATAGGTATGAGGGAGGGACCCTGAGATTGCTGCCTCAATGGGCATATATACAGAGAAGCCCTGACTCGAAAGGAGGCCGGCTTTCCTTGCAGTGGCTTGAATACAGTCTAGTCTTTCATCTCACAAGGTGAAGGGATGTCTGCACCACCTGTGGAGTCCCTAGAGAAAGCCCTAGGTCCCCGACTCCTTTCGACGGAATGCCTCACATGCCTCTGACACCTCGAGAGGCACGCAGAGCTCACTGCTTCAAAATTTGACGGAGCCTGACTCCTCTTGAACATTGACAGGAATCCCAGTATCCCTGTGGCTACTGGAAAGGGACCCTGGGTCTCCCGACTCACCTCGAGAAGCGTCCCTTTTGCCCTGCCAAGCCTCGAAGAGACTCCTGAGGTGTGTCCCTCGTAACTCGACAGGAGTCCTGACTTCGTTGAACAAACACGAGGGTTGAAGGGCCATCCCCGCCGTAAGTCGAGAATGTACCCCAGGTCCCCGCCGCAACTCGAGAAAAACCATGAGACTTCCCCCTCCAAGCGAGATGAGGCCCGATTCCCCTGCACTGCATGCAGAGCAATGCAGAGCAATTCCGTGAGCCCCCTGAAACATGTCAGGAGCCTCGACTTGCTTGATGGATGTCGAGACAGTCCGCAAAAACACTCACACAAGTAGAGAGGGACCCTGAGGTCACACCAGCATCGCGAAGGAGCTCCATGGGCCCCAAATCAACTCGAGATGAGGCCCGCTTCCCCTGCATTGACTCCAGAGCCATCCCCCGTTCCCCATCAAACACGACCTGAGGCTTGACTCCCTTTAGGCAACTCCAGAGGTTCCCCGAGAACAACGGGCCAAGTCTAGAGGAGTACCAAGTTCAGCAGAGCAACTCGAGGACTGCTCCGTGTACCCCAAATTGCCTCGAGATGAGAGCTGATTCCCTGGCTTAGACTCAAGACGTAGGCCACCTTTCCACAAGCCCCTCAAGAGGAGGCTTCTCTCAGCAATAGGTATGAGGGAGGGACCCTGAGATTGCTGCCTCAATGGGCATATACACCGAGAAGCCCTGACTCGAAAGGATTCCGGCTTTCCTTGCAGTGGCTTGAATACAGTCTAGTCTTTCATCTCACAAGGTGAAGGGATGTCTGCACCACCTGTGGAGTCCCTAGAGAAAGCCCTAGGTCCCCGACTCCTTTCGACGGAATGCCTCACATGCCTCTGACACCTCGAGAGGCACGCAGAGCTCACTGCTTCAAAATTTGACGGAGCCTGACTCCTCTTGAACATTGACAGGAATCCCAGTATCCCTGTGGCTACTGGAAAGGGACCCTGGGTCTCCCGACTCACCTCGAGAAGCGTTCCTTTTGCCCTGCCAAGCCTCGAAGAGACTCCTGAGGTGTCCCTCGTAACTCGACAGGAGTCCTGACTTCGTTGAACAAACACGAGGGTTGAAGGGCCATCCCCGCCGTAAGTCGAGAATGTACCCCAGGTCCCCGCCGCAACTCGAGAAAAACCATGAGACTTCCCCCTCCAAGCGAGATGAGGCCCGATTCCCCTGCACTGCATGCAGAGCAATTCCGTGAGAGCCCCCTGAAAAACATGTCAGGATGCCTCGCCTCGACTTGCTTGATGGATGTCGAGACAGTCCGCAAAAACACTGTCACAAGTAGAGAGGGACCCTGAGGTCACACCAGCATCGCGAAGGAGCTCCATGGGCCCCAAATCAACTCGAGATGAGGCCCCCGCTTCCCCTGCATTGACTCCAGAGCCATCCCCCGTTCCCCATCAAACACGACCTGAGGCTTGACTCCCTTTAGGCAACTCCAGAGGTTCCCCCGAGAACAACGGGCCAAGTCTAGAGGAGTACCAAGTTCAGCAGAGCAACTCGAGGACTGCTCCGTGTACCCCAAATTGCCTCGAGAGATGAGAGCTGATTCCCTGGCTTAGACTCAAGACGTAGGCCACCTTTCCACAAGCCCCTCAAGAGGAGGCTTCTCTCAGCAATAGGTATGAGGGAGGGACCCTGAGATTGCTGCCTCAATGGGCATATACACCGAGAAGCCCTGACTCGAAAGGAGGCCGGGTTTTCCTTGCAGCAGTGGCTTGAATAGTCAGTCTAGTCTTTCATCTCACAAGTGAAGGGATGTCTGCACCACCTGTGGAGTCCCTAGAGAAAGCCCTAGGTCCCCGACTCCTTTCGACGGAATGCCTCACATGCCTCTGACACCTCGAGAGGCACGCAGAGCTCACTGCTTCAAAATTTGACGGAGCCTGACTCCTCTTGAACATTGACAGGAATCCCAGTATCCCTGTGGCTACTGGAAAGGGACCCTGGGTCTCCCGACTCACCTCGAGAAGCGTTCCCTTTTGCCCTGCCAAGCCTCGAAGAGACTCCTGAGGTGTCCCTCGTAACTCGACAGGAGTCCTGACTTCGTTGAACAAACACGAGGGTTGAAGGGCCATCCCCGCCGTAAGTCGAGAATGTACCCCAGGTCCCCGCCGCAACTCGAGAAAAACCATGAGACTTCCCCCTCCAAGCGAGATGAGGCCCGATTCCCCTGCACTGCATGCAGAGCAATTCCGTGAGCCCCCTGAAACATGTCAGGACTTGCTCGACTTGCTTGATGGATGTCGAGACAGTCCGCAAAAACACTGTCACAAGTAGAGAGGGACCCTGAGGTCACACCAGCATCGCGAAGGAGCTCCATGGGCCCCAAATCAACTCGAGATGAGGCCCGCTTCCCCTGCATTGACTCCAGAGCCATCCCCCGTTCCCCATCAAACACGACCTGAGGCTTGACTCCCTTTAGGCAACTCCAGAGGTTCCCCGAGAACAACGGGCCAAGTCTAGAGGAGTACCAAGTTCAGCAGAGCAACTCGAGGACTGCTCCGTGTACCCCAAATTGCCTCGAGATGAGAGCTGATTCCCTGGCTTAGACTCAAGACGTAGGCCACCTTTCCACAAGCCCCTCAAGAGGAGGCTTCTCTCAGCAATAGGTATGAGGGAGGGACCCTGAGATTGCTGCCTCAATGGGCATATACACCGAGAAGCCCTGACTCGAAAGGAGGCCGGGTTTCCTTGCAGTGGCTTGAATACAGTCTAGTCTAGTCTTTCATCTCACAAGGTGAAGGGATGTCTGCACCACCTGTGGAGTCCCTAGAGAAAGCCCTAGGTCCCCGACTCCTTTCGACGGAATGCCTCACATGCCTCTGACACCTCGAGAGGCACGCAGAGCTCACTGCTTCAAAATTTGACGGAGCCTGACTCCTCTTGAACATTGACAGGAATCCCAGTATCCCTGTGGCTACTGGAAAGGGACCCTGGGTCTCCCGACTCACCTCGAGAAGCGTTCCCTTTTGCCCTGCCAAGCCTCGAAGAGACTCCTGAGGTGTCCCTCGTAACTCGACAGGAGTCCTGACTTCGTTGAACAAACACGAGGGTTGAAGGGCCATCCCCGCCGTAAGTCGAGAATGTACCCCAGGTCCCCGCCGCAACTCGAGAAAAACCATGAGACTTCCCCCTCCAAGCGAGATGAGGCCCGATTCCCCTGCACTGCATGCAGAGCAATTCCGTGAGCCCCCTGAAACATGTCAGGAGCCTCGACTTGCTTGATGGATGTCGAGACAGTCCGCAAAAACACTGTCACAAGTAGAGAGGGACCCTGAGGTCACACCAGCATCGCGAAGGAGCTCCATGGGCCCCAAATCAACTCGAGATGAGGCCCGCTTCCCCTGCATTGACTCCAGAGCCATCCCCCGTTCCCCATCAAACACGACCTGAGGCTTGACTCCCTTTAGGCAACTCCAGAGGTTCCCCGAGAACAACGGGCCAAGTCTAGAGGAGTACCAAGTTCAGCAGAGCAACTCGAGGACTGCTCCGTGTACCCCAAATTGCCTCGAGATGAGAGCTGATTCCCTGGCTTAGACTCAAGACGTAGGCCACCTTTCCACAAGCCCCTCAAGAGGAGGCTTCTCTCAGCAATAGGTATGAGGGAGGGACCCTGAGATTGCTGCCTCAATGGGCATATACACCGAGAAGCCCTGACTCGAAAGGAGGCCGGGTTTCCTTGCAGTGGCTTGAATACAGTCTAGTCTTTCATCTCACAAGGTGAAGGGATGTCTGCACCACCTGTGGAGTCCCTAGAGAAAGCCCTAGGTCCCCGACTCCTCCTTTCGACGGAATGCCTCACATGCCTCTGACACCTCGAGAGGCACGCAGAGCTCACTGCTTCAAAATTTGACGGAGCCTGACTCCTCTTGAACATTGACAGGAATCCCAGTATCCCTGTGGCTACTGGAAAGGGACCCTGGGTCTCCCGACTCACCTCGAGAAGCGTCCCTTTTGCCCTGCCAAGCCTCGAAGAGACTCCTGAGGTGTCCCTCGTAACTCGACAGGAGTCCTGACTTCGTTGAACAAACACGAGGGTTGAAGGGCCATCCCCCCGCCGTAAGTCGAGAATGTACCCCAGGTCCCCGCCGCAACTCGAGAAAAACCATGAGACTTCCCCCTCCAAGCGAGATGAGGCCCGATTCCCCTGCACTGCATGCAGAGCAATTCCGTGAGCCCCCTGAAACATGTCAGGAGCCTCGACTTGCTTGATGGATGTCGAGAGACAGTCCGCAAAAACACTGTCACAAGTAGAGAGGGACCCTGAGGTCACACCAGCATCGCGAAGGAGCTCCATGGGCCCCAAATCAACTCGAGATGAGGCCCGCTTCCCCTGCATTGACTCCAGAGCCATCCCCCCGTTCCCCCGTTCCCATCAAACACGACCTGAGGCTTGACTCCCTTTAGGCAACTCCAGAGTTCCCCGAGAACAACGGGCCAAGTCTAGAGGAGTACCAAGTTCAGCAGAGCAACTCGAGGACTGCTCCGTGTACCCCAAATTGCCTCGAGATGAGAGCTGATTCCCTGGCTTAGACTCAAGACGTAGGCCACCTTTCCACAAGCCCCTCAAGAGGAGGCTTCTCTCAGCAATAGGTATGAGGGAGGGACCCTGAGATTGCTGCCTCAATGGGCATATACACCGAGAAGCCCTGACTCGAAAGGAGGCCGGTTTCCTTGCAGTGGCTTGAATACAGTCTAGTCTTTCATCTCACAAGGTGAAGGGATGTCTGCACCACCTGTGGAGTCCCTAGAGAAAGCCCTAGGTCCCCGACTCCTTTCGACGGAATGCCTCACATGCCTCTGACACCTCGAGAGGCACGCAGAGCTCACTGCTTCAAAATTTGACGGAGCCTGACTCCTCTTGAACATTGACAGGAATCCCAGTATCCCTGTGGCTACTGGAAAGGGACCCTGGGTCTCCCGACTCACCTCGAGAAGCGTTCCTTTTGCCCTGCCAAGCCTCGAAGAGACTCCTGAGGTGTCCCTCGTAACTCGACAGGAGTCCTGACTTCGTTGAACAAACACGAGGGTTGAAGGGCCATCCCCGCCGTAAGTCGAGAATGTACCCCAGTCCCCCCGCCGCAACTCGAGAAAAACCATGAGACTTCCCCCTCCAAGCGAGATGAGGCCCGATTCCCCTGCACTGCATGCAGAGCAATTCCGTGAGCCCCCTGAAACATGTCAGGAGCCTCGACTTGCTTGATGGATGTCGAGACAGTCCGCACACTGTCACAAGTAGAGAGGGACCCTGAGGGTCACCAGCATCGCGAAGGAGCTCCATGGGCCCCAAATCAACTCGAGATGAGGCCCGCTTCCCCTGCATTGACTCCAGAGCCATCCCCCGTTCCCCATCAAACACGACCTGAGGCTTGACTCCCTTTAGGCAACTCCAGAGGTTCCCCGAGAACAACGGGCCAAGTCTAGAGGAGTACCAAGTTCAGCAGAGCAACTCGAGGACTGCTCCGTGTACCCCAAATTGCCTCGAGATGAGAGCTGATTCCCTGGCTTAGACTCAAGACGTAGGCCACCTTTCCACAAGCCCCTCAAGAGGAGGCTTCTCTCAGCAATAGGTATGAGGGAGGGACCCTGAGATTGCTGCCTCAATGGGCATATACACCGAGAAGCCCTGACTCGAAAGGAGGCCGGGTTTCCTTGCAGTGGCTTGAATACAGTCTAGTCTTTCATCTCACAAGTGAAGGGATGTCTGCACCACCTGTGGAGTCCCCCTAGAGAAAGCCCTAGGTCCCCGACTCCTTTCGACGGAATGCCTCACATGCCTCTGACACCTCGAGAGGCACGCAGAGCTCACTTCAAAATTTGACGGAGCCTGACTCCTCTTGAACATTGACAGGAATCCCAGTATCCCTGTGGCTACTGGAAAGGGACCCTGGGTCTCCCGACTCACCTCGAGAAGCGTCCCTTTTGCCCTGCCAAGCCTCGAAGAGACTCCTGAGGTGTCCCTCGTAACTCGACAGGAGTCCTGACTTCGTTGAACAAACACGAGGGTTGAAGGGCCATCCCCGCCGTAAGTCGAGAATGTACCCCAGGTCCCCGCCGCAACTCGAGAAAAACCATGAGACTTCCCCCTCCAAGCGAGATGAGGCCCGATTCCCCTGCACTGCATGCAGAGCAATTCCGTGAGCCCCCTGAAACATGTCAGGAGCCTCGACTTGCTTGATGGATGTCGAGACAGTCCGCAAAAACACTGTCACAAGTAGAGGGGGACCCTGAGGTCACACCAGCATCGCGAAGGAGCTCCATGGGCCCCCCAAATCAACTCGAGATGAGGCCCGCTTCCCCTGCATTGACTCCAGAGCCATCCCCCGTTCCCCATCAAACACGACCTGAGGCTTGACTCCCTTTAGGCAACTCCAGAGGTTCCCCGAGAACAACGGGCCAAGTCTAGAGGAGTACCAAGTTCAGCAGAGCAACTCGAGGACTGCTCCGTGTACCCCAAATTGCCTCGAGATGAGAGCTGATTCCCTGGCTTAGACTCAAGACGTAGGCCACCTTTCCACAAGCCCCTCAAGAGGAGGCTTCTCTCAGCAATAGGTATGAGGGAGGGACCCTGAGATTGCTGCCTCAATGGGCATATACACCGAGAAGCCCTGACTCGAAAGGAGGCCGGGTTTCCTTGCAGTGGCTTGAATACAGTCTAGTCTTTCATCTCACAAGGTGAAGGGATGTCTGCACCACCTGTGGAGTCCCTAGAGAAAGCAGGTCCCCCCGACTCCTTTCGACGGAATGCCTCACATGCCTCTGACACCTCGAGAGGCACGCAGAGCTCACTGCTTCAAAATTTGACGGAGCCTGACTCCTCTTGAACATTGACAGGAATCCCAGTATCCCTGTGGCTACTGGAAAGGGACCCTGGGTCTCCCGACTCACCTCGAGAAGCGTCCCTTTTGCCCTGCCAAGCCTCGAAGAGACTCCTGAGGTGTCCCTCGTAACTCGACAGGAGTCCTGACTTCGTTGAACAAACACGAGGGTTGAAGGGCCATCCCCGCCGTAAGTCGAGAATGTACCCCAGGTCCCCGCCGCAACTCGAGAAAAACCATGAGACTTCCCCCTCCAAGCGAGATGAGGCCCGATTCCCCTGCACTGCATGCAGAGCAATTCCGTGAGCCCCCTGAAACATGTCAGGAGCCTCGACTTGCTTGATGGATGTCGAGACAGTCCGCAAAAACACTGTCACAAGTAGAGAGGGACCCTGAGGTCACACCAGCAGCATCGCGAAGGAGCTCCATGGGCCCCAAATCAACTCGAGATGAGGCCCGCTTCCCCTGCATTGACTCCAGAGCCATCCCCCGTTCCCCATCAAACACGACCTGAGGCTTGACTCCCTTTAGGCAACTCCAGAGGTCCCCCCCGAGAACAACGGGCCAAGTCTAGAGGAGTACCAAGTTCAGCAGAGCAACTCGAGGACTGCTCCGTGTACCCCAAATTGCCTCGAGATGAGAGCTGATTCCCTGGCTTAGACTCAAGACGTAGGCCACCTTTCCACAAGCCCCTCAAGAGGAGGCTTCTCTCAGCAATAGGTATGAGGGAGGGACCCTGAGATTGCTGCCTCAATGGGCATATACACCGAGAAGCCCTGACTCGAAAGGAGGCCGGGTTTCCTTGCAGTGGCTTGAATACAGTCTAGTCTTTCATCTCACAAGGTGAAGGGATGTCTGCACCACCTGTGGAGTCCCTAGAGAAAGCCCTAGGTCCCCACTCCTTTCGACGGAATGCCTCACATGCCTCTGACACCTCGAGAGGCACGCAGAGCTCACTGCTTCAAAATTTGACGGAGCCTGACTCCTCTTGAACATTGACAGGAATCCCAGTATCCCTGTGGCTACTACTGGAAAGGGACCCTGGGTCTCCCGACTCACCTCGAGAAGCGTTCCCTTTTGCCCTGCCAAGCCTCGAAGAGACTCCTGAGGTGTCCCTCGTAACTCGACAGGAGTCCTGACTTCGTTGAACAAACACGAGGGTTGAAGGGCCATCCCCGCCGTAAGTCGAGAATGTACCCCAGGTCCCCGCCGCAACTCGAGAAAAACCATGAGACTTCCCCCTCCAAGCGAGATGAGGCCCGATTCCCCTGCACTGCATGCAGAGCAATTCCGTGAGCCCCCTGAAACATGTCAGGAGCCTCGACTTGCTTGATGGATGTCGAGACAGTCCGCAAAAACACTGTCACAAGTAGAGAGGGACCCTGAGGTCACACCAGCATCGCGAAGGAGAGCTCCATGGGCCCCAAATCAACTCGAGATGAGGCCCGCTTCCCCTGCATTGACTCCAGAGCCATCCCCCGTTCCCCATCAAACACGACCTGAGGCTTGACTCCCTTTAGGCAACTCCAGAGGTTCCCCGAGAACAACGGGCCAAGTCTAGAGGAGTACCAAGTTCAGCAGAGCAACTCGAGGACTGCTCCGTGTACCCCAAATTGCCTCGAGATGAGAGCTGATTCCCTGGCTTAGACTCAAGACGTAGGCCACCTTTCCACAAGCCCCTCAAGAGGAGGCTTCTCTCAGCAATAGGTATGAGGGAGGGACCCTGAGATTGCTGCCTCAATGGGCATATACACCGAGAAGCCCTGACTCGAAAGGAGGCCGGTTTCCTTGCAGTGGCTTGAATACAGTCTAGTCTTTCATCTCACAAGGTGAAGGGATGTCTGCACCACCTGTGGAGTCCCTAGAGAAAGCCCTAGGTCCCCGACTCCTTTCGACGGAATGCCTCACATGCCTGCCTCTGACACCTCGAGAGGCACGCAGAGCTCACTGCTTCAAAATTTGACGGAGCCTGACTCCTCTTGAACATTGACAGGAATCCCAGTATCCCTGTGGCTACTGGAAAGGGACCCTGGGTCTCCCGACTCACCTCGAGAAGCGTCCCTTTTGCCCTGCCAAGCCTCGAAGAGACTCCTGAGGTGTCCCTCGTAACTCGACAGGAGTCCTGACTTCGTTGAACAAACACGAGGGTTGAAGGGCCATCCCCGCCGTAAGTCGAGAATGTACCCCAGGTCCCCCCCCCGCCGCAACTCGAGAAAAAACCATGAGACTTCCCCCTCCAAGCGAGATGAGGCCCGATTCCCCTGCACTGCATGCAGAGCAATTCCGTGAGCCCCCTGAAACATGTCAGGAGCCTCGACTTGCTTGATGGATGTCGAGACAGTCCGCAAAAACACTGTCACAAGTAGAGAGGGACCCTGAGGTCACACCAGCATCGCGAAGGAGCTCCATGGGCCCCAAATCAACTCGAGATGAGGCCCGCTTCCCCTGCATTGACTCCAGAGCCATCCCCCGTTCCCCATCAAACACGACCTGAGGCTTGACTCCCTTTAGGCAACTCCAGAGGTTCCCCGAGAACAACGGGCCAAGTCTAGAGGAGTACCAAGTTCAGCAGAGCAACTCGAGGACTGCTCCGTGTACCCCAAATTGCCTCGAGATGAGAGCTGATTCCCTGGCTTAGACTCAAGACGTAGGCCACCTTTCCACAAGCCCCTCAAGAGGAGGCTTCTCTCAGCAATAGGTATGAGGGAGGGACCCTGAGATTGCTGCCTCAATGGGCATATACACCGAGAAGCCCTGACTCGAAAGGAGGCCGGGTTTCCTTGCAGTGGCTTGAATACAGTCTAGTCTTTCATCTCACAAGTGAAGGGATGTCACCACCTGTGGAGTCCCTAGAGAAAGCCCTAGGTCCCCGACTCCTTTCGACGGAATGCCTCACATGCCTCTGACACCTCGAGAGGCACGCAGAGCTCACTGCTTCAAAATTTGACGGAGCCTGACTCCTCTTGAACATTGACAGGAATCCCAGTATCCCTGTGGCTACTGGAAAGGGACCCTGGGTCTCCCGACTCACCTCGAGAAGCGTCCCTTTTGCCCTGCCAAGCCTCGAAGAGACTCCTGAGGTGTCCCTCGTAACTCGACAGGAGTCCTGACTTCGTTGAACAAACACGAGGGTTGAAGGGCCATCCCCGCCGTAAGTCGAGAATGTACCCCAGGTCCCCGCCGCAACTCGAGAAAAAACCATGAGACTTCCCCCTCCAAGCGAGATGAGGCCCGATTCCCCTGCACTGCATGCAGAGCAATTCCGTGAGCCCCCTGAAACATGTCAGGAGCCTCGACTTGCTTGATGGATGTCGAGACAGTCCGCAAAAACACTGTCACAAGTAGAGAGGGACCCTGAGGTCACACCAGCATCGCGAAGGAGCTCCATGGGCCCCAAATCAACTCGAGATGAGCCGCTTCCCCTGCATTGACTCCAGAGCCATCCCCCGTTCCCCATCAAACACGACCTGAGGCTTGACTCCCTTTAGGCAACTCCAGAGGTTCCCCGAGAACAACGGGCCAAGTCTAGAGGAGTACCAAGTTCAGCAGAGCAACTCGAGGACTGCTCCGTGTACCCCAAATTGCCTCGAGATGAGAGCTGATTCCCTGGCTTAGACTCAAGACGTAGGCCACCTTTCCACAAGCCCCTCAAGAGGAGGCTTCTCTCAGCAATAGGTATGAGGGAGGGACCCTGAGATTGCTGCCTCAATGGGCATATACACCGAGAAGCCCTGACTCGAAAGGAGGCCGGGTTTCCTTGCAGTGGCTTGAATACAGTCTAGTCTTTCATCTCACAAGGTGAAGGGATGTCTGCACCACCTGTGGAGTCCCTAGAGAAAGCCCTAGGTCCCCGACTCCTTTCGACGGAATGCCTCACATGCCTCTGACACCTCGAGAGGCACGCAGAGCTCACTGCTGCTTCAAAATTTGACGGAGCCTGACTCCTCTTGAACATTGACAGGAATCCCAGTATCCCTGTGGCTACTGGAAAGGGACCCTGGGTCTCCCGACTCACCTCGAGAAGCGTCCCTTTTGCCCTGCCAAGCCTCGAAGAGACTCCTGAGGTGTCCCTCGTAACTCGACAGGAGTCCTGACTTCGTTGAACAAACACGAGGGTTGAAGGGCCATCCCCGCCGTAAGTCGAGAATGTACCCCAGGTCCCCGCCGCAACTCGAGAAAAACCATGAGACTTCCCCCTCCAAGCGAGATGAGGCCCGATTCCCCTGCACTGCATGCAGAGCAATTCCGTGAGCCCCCTGAAACATGTCAGGAGCCTCGACTTGCTTGATGGATGTCGAGACAGTCCGCAAAAAAAAACACTGTCACAAGTAGAGAGGGACCCTGAGGTCACACCAGCATCGCGAAGGAGCTCCATGGGCCCCAAATCAACTCGAGATGAGGCCCGCTTCCCCTGCATTGACTCCAGAGCCATCCCCCGTTCCCCATCAAACACGACCTGAGGCTTGACTCCCTTTAGGCAACTCCAGAGGTTCCCCGAGAACAACGGGCCAAGTCTAGAGGAGTACCAAGTTCAGCAGAGCAACTCGAGGACTGCTCCGTGTACCCCAAATTGCCTCGAGATGAGAGCTGATTCCCTGGCTTAGACTCAAGACGTAGGCCACCTTTCCACAAGCCCCTCAAGAGGAGGCTTCTCTCAGCAATAGGTATGAGGGAGGGACCCTGAGATTGCTGCCTCAATGGGCATATACACCGAGAAGCCCTGACTCGAAAGGAGGCCGGGTTTCCTTGCAGTGGCTTGAATACAGTCTAGTCTTTCATCTCACAAGGTGAAGGGATGTCTGCACCACCTGTGGAGTCCCTAGAGAAAGCCCTAGGTCCCCGACTCCTTTCGACGGAATGCCTCACATGCCTCTGACACCTCGAGAGGCACGCAGAGCTCACTGCTTCAAAATTTGACGGAGAGCCTGACTCCTCTTGAACATTGACAGGAATCCCAGTATCCCTGTGGCTACTGGAAAGGGACCCTGGGTCTCCCGACTCACCTCGAGAAGCGTCCCTTTTGCCCTGCCAAGCCTCGAAGAGACTCCTGAGGTGTCCCTCGTAACTCGACAGGAGTCCTGACTTCGTTGAACAAACACGAGGGTTGAAGGGCCATCCCCGCCGTAAGTCGAGAATGTACCCCAGGTCCCCGCCGCAACTCGAGAAAAACCATGAGACTTCCCCCCCCTCCAAGCGAGATGAGGCCCGATTCCCCTGCACTGCATGCAGAGCAATTCCGTGAGCCCCCTGAAACATGTCAGGAGCCTCGACTTGCTTGATGGATGTCGAGACAGTCCAAAAAAAACACTGTCACAAGTAGAGAGGGACCCTGAGGTCACACCAGCATCGCGAAGGAGCTCCATGGGCCCCAAATCAACTCGAGATGAGGCCCGCTTCCCCTGCATTGACTCCAGAGCCATCCCCCGTTCCGCATCAAACACGACCTGAGGCTTGACTCCCTTTAGGCAACTCCAGAGGTTCCCCGAGAACAACGGGCCAAGTCTAGAGGAGTACCAAGTTCAGCAGAGCAACTCGAGGACTGCTCCGTGTACCCCAAATTGCCTCGAGATGAGAGCTGATTCCCTGGCTTAGACTCAAGACGTAGGCCACCTTTCCACAAGCCCCTCAAGAGGAGGCTTCTCTCAGCAATAGGTATGAGGGAGGGACCCTGAGATTGCTGCCTCAATGGGCATATACACCGAGAAGCCCTGACTCGAAAGGAGGCCGGGTTTCCTTGCAGTGGCTTGAATACAGTCTAGTCTTTCATCTCACAAGGTGAAGGGATGTCTGCACCACCTGTGGAGTCCCTAGAGAAAGCCCTAGGTCCCCGACTCCTTTCGACGGAATGCCTCACATGCCTCTGACACCTCGAGAGGCACGCAGAGCTCACTGCTTCAAAATTTGACGGAGCCTGACTCCTCTTGAACATTGACAGGAATCCCAGTATCCCTGTGGCTACTGGAAAGGGACCCTGGGTCTCCCGACTCACCTCGAGAAGCGTCCCTTTTGCCCTGCCAAGCCTCGAAGAGACTCCTGAGGTGTCCCTCGTAACTCGACAGGAGTCCTGACTTCGTTGAACAAACACGAGGGTTGAAGGGCCATCCCCGCCGTAAGTCGAGAATGTACCCCAGGTCCCCGCCGCAACTCGAGAAAAACCATGAGACTTCCCCCTCCAAGCGAGATGAGGCCCGATTCCCCTGCACTGCATGCAGAGCAATTCCGTGAGCCCCCTGAAACATGTCAGGAGCCTCGACTTGCTTGATGGATGTCGAGACAGTCCGCAAAAACACTGTCACAAGTAGAGAGGGACCCTGAGGTCACACCAGCATCGCGAAGGAGCTCCATGGGCCCCAAATCAACTCGAGATGAGGCCCGCTTCCCCTGCATTGACTCCAGAGCCATCCCCCGTTCCCCATCAAACACGACCTGAGGCTTGACTCCCTTTAGGCAACTCCAGAGGTTCCCCGAGAACAACGGGCCAAGTCTAGAGGAGTACCAAGTTCAGCAGAGCAACTCGAGGACTGCTCCGTGTACCCCAAATTGCCTCGAGATGAGAGCTGATTCCCTGGCTTAGACTCAAGACGTAGGCCACCTTTCCACAAGCCCCTCAAGAGGAGGCTTCTCTCAGCAATAGGTATGAGGGAGGGACCCTGAGATTGCTGCCTCAATGGGCATATACACCGAGAAGCCCTGACTCGAAAGGAGGCCGGGTTTCCTTGCAGTGGCTTGAATACAGTCTAGTCTTTCATCTCACAAGGTGAAGGGATGTCTGCACCACCTGTGGAGTCCCTAGAGAAAGCCCTAGGTCCCCGACTCCTTTCGACGGAATGCCTCACATGCCTCTGACACCTCGAGAGGCACGCAGAGCTCACTGCTTCAAAATTTGACGGAGCCTGACTCCTCTTGAACATTGACAGGAATCCAGTATCCCTGTGGCTACTGGAAAGGGACCCTGGGTCTCCCGACTCACCTCGAGAAGCGTCCCTTTTGCCCTGCCAAGCCTCGAAGAGACTCCTGAGGTGTCCCTCGTAACTCGACAGGAGTCCTGACTTCGTTGAAACAAACACGAGGGTTGAAGGGCCATCCCCGCCGTAAGTCGAGAATGTACCCCAGGTCCCCGCCGCAACTCGAGAAAAACCATGAGACTTCCCCCTCCAAGCGAGATGAGGCCCGATTCCCCTGCACTGCATGCAGAGCAATTCCGTGAGCCCCCTGAAACATGTCAGGAGCCTCGACTTGCTTGATGGATGTCGAGACAGTCCGCAAAAACACTGTCACAAGTAGAGAGGGACCCTGAGGTCACACCAGCATCGCGAAGGAGCTCCATGGGCCCCAAATCAACTCGAGATGAGGCCCGCTTCCCCTGCATTGACTCCAGAGCCATCCCCCGTTCCCCATCAAACACGACCTGAGGCTTGACTCCTTTAGGCAACTCCAGAGGTTCCCCGAGAACAACGGGCCAAGTCTAGAGGAGTACCAAGTTCAGCAGAGCAACTCGAGGACTGCTCCGTGTACCCCAAATTGCCTCGAGATGAGAGCTGATTCCCTGGCTTAGACTCAAGACGTAGGCCACCTTTCCACAAGCCCCTCAAGAGGAGGCTTCTCTCAGCAATAGGTATGAGGGAGGGACCCTGAGATTGCTGCCTCAATGGGCATATACACCGAGAAGCCCTGACTCGAAAGGAGGCGGGTTTCCTTGCAGTGGCTTGAATACAGTCTAGTCTTTCATCTCACAAGGTGAAGGGATGTCTGCACCACCTGTGGAGTCCCTAGAGAAAGCCCTAGGTCCCCGACTCCTTTCGACGGAATGCCTCACATGCCTCTGACACCTCGAGAGGCACGCAGAGCTCACTGCTTCAAAATTTGACGGAGCCTGACTCCTCTTGAACATTGACAGGAATCCCAGTATCCCTGTGGCTACTGGAAAGGGACCCTGGGTCTCCCGACTCACCTCGAGAAGCGTCCCTTTTGCCCTGCCAAGCCTCGAAGAGACTCCTGAGGTGTCCCTCGTAACTCGACAGGAGTCCTGACTTCGTTGAACAAACACGAGGGTTGAAGGGCCATCCCCGCCGTAAGTCGAGAATGTACCCCAGGTCCCCGCCGCAACTCGAGAAAAACCATGAGACTTCCCCCTCCAAGCGAGATGAGGCCCGATTCCCCTGCACTGCATGCAGAGCAATTCCGTGAGCCCCCTGAAACATGTCAGGAGCCTCGACTTGCTTGATGGATGTCGAGACAGTCCGCAAAAACACTGTCACAAGTAGAGAGGGACCCTGAGGTCACACCAGCATCGCGAAGGAGCTCCATGGGCCCCAAATCAACTCGAGATGAGGCCCGCTTCCCCTGCATTGACTCCAGAGCCATCCCCCGTTCCCCATCAAACACGACCTGAGGCTTGACTCCCTTTAGGCAACTCCAGAGGTTCCCCGAGAACAACGGGCCAAGTCTAGAGGAGTACCAAGTTCAGCAGAGCAACTCGAGGACTGCTCCGTGTACCCCAAATTGCCTCGAGATGAGAGCTGATTCCCTGGCTTAGACTCAAGACGTAGGCCACCTTTCCACAAGCCCCTCAAGAGGAGGCTTCTCTCAGCAATAGGTATGAGGGAGGGACCCTGAGATTGCTGCCTCAATGGGCATATACACCGAGAAGCCCTGACTCGAAAGGAGGCCGGGTTTCCTTGCAGTGGCTTGAATACAGTCTAGTCTTTCATCTCACAAGGTGAAGGGATGTCTGCACCACCTGTGGAGTCCCTAGAGAAAGCCCTAGGTCCCCGACTCCTTTCGACGGAATGCCTCACATGCCTCTGACACCTCGAGAGGCACGCAGAGCTCACTGCTTCAAAATTTGACGGAGCCTGACTCCTCTTGAACATTGACAGGAATCCCAGTATCCCTGTGGCTACTGGAAGTCTCCCGACTCACCTCGAGAAGCGTCCTTTTGCCCTGCCAAGCCTCGAAGAGACTCCTGAGGTGTCCCTCGTAACTCGACAGGAGTCCTGACTTCGTTGAACAAACACGAGGGTTGAAGGGCCATCCCCGCCGTAAGTCGAGAATGTACCCCAGGTCCCCGCCGCAACTCGAGAAAAACCATGAGACTTCCCCCTCCAAGCGAGATGAGGCCCGATTCCCCTGCACTGCATGCAGAGCAATTCCGTGAGCCCCCTGAAACATGTCAGGAGCCTCGACTTGCTTGATGGATGTCGAGACAGTCCGCAAAAACACTGTCACAAGTAGAGAGGGACCCTGAGGTCGGCCAAGTCTAGAGGAGTACCAAGTTCAGCAGAGCAACTCGAGGACTGCTCCGTGTACCCCAAATTGCCTCGAGATGAGAGCTGATTCCCTGGCTTAGACTCAAGACGTAGGCCACCTTTCCACAAGCCCCTCAAGAGGAGGCTTCTCTCAGCAATAGGTATGAGGGAGGGACCCTGAGATTGCTGCCTCAATGGGCATATACACCGAGAAGCCCTGACTCGAAAGGAGGCCGGCTTTCCTTGCAGTGGCTTGAATACAGTCTAGTCTTTCATCTCACAAGCTGAAGGGATGTCTGCACCACCTGTGGAGTCCCTAGAGAAAGCCCTACGTCCCCGACTCCTTTCGACGGAATGCCTCACATGCCTCTGACACCTCGAGAGGCACGCAGAGCTCACTGCTTCAAAATTTGACGGAGCCTGACTCCTCTTGAACATTGACAGGAATCCCAGTATCCCTGTGGCTACTGGAAAGGGACCCTGGGTCTCCCGACTCACCTCGAGAAGCGTCCCTTTTGCCCTGCCAAGCCTCGAAGAGACTCCTGAGGTGTCCCTCGTAACTCGACAGGAGTCCTGACTTCGTTGAACAAACACGAGGGTTGAAGGGCCATCCCCGCCGTAAGTCGAGAATGTACCCCAGGTCCCCGCCGCAACTCGAGAAAAACCATGAGACTTCCCCCTCCAAGCGAGATGAGGCCCGATTCCCCTGCACTGCATGCAGAGCAATTCCGTGAGCCCCCTGAAACATGTCAGGAGCCTCGACTTGCTTGATGGAATGTCGAGACAGTCCGCAAAAACACTGTCACAAGTAGAGAGGGACCCTGAGGTCACACCAGCATCGCGAAGGAGCTCCATGGGCCCCAAATCAACTCGAGATGAGGCCCGCTTCCCCTGCATTGACTCCAGAGCCATCCCCCGTTCCCCATCAAACACGACCTGAGGCTTGACTCCCTTTAGCAACTCCAGAGGTTCCCCGAGAACAACGGGCCAAGTCTAGAGGAGTACCAAGTTCAGCAGAGCAACTCGAGGACTGCTCCGTGTACCCCAAATTGCCTCGAGATGAGAGCTGATTCCCTGGCTTAGACTCAAGACGTAGGCCACCTTTCCACAAGCCCCTCAAGAGGAGGCTTCTCTCAGCAATAGGTATGAGGGAGGGACCCTGAGATTGCTGCCTCAATGGGCATATACACC
This sequence comes from Odocoileus hemionus, assembly GCA_020976825.1. Taxonomy (NCBI): domain Eukaryota; kingdom Metazoa; phylum Chordata; class Mammalia; order Artiodactyla; family Cervidae; genus Odocoileus; species Odocoileus hemionus. The sequence continues at coordinate 136,511 of JAJLRB010001689.1, forward strand.
GAGAAGCCCTGACTCGAAAGGAGGCCGGGTTTCCTTGCAGTGGCTTGAATACAGTCTAGTCTTTCATCTCACAATGTGAAGGGATGTCTGCACCACCTGTGGAGTCCCTAGAGAAAGCCCTAGGTCCCAAACTCCTTTCGACGGAATGCCTCACATGCCTCTGACACCTCGAGAGGCACGCAGAGCTCACTGCTTCAAAATTTGACGGAGCCTGACTCCTCTTGAACATTGACAGGAATCCCAGTATCCCTGTGGCTACTGGAAAGGGACCTGGGTCTCCCGACTCACCTCGAGAAGCGTCCCTTTTGCCCTGCCAAGCCTCGAAGAGACTCCTGAGGTGTCCCTCGTAACTCGACAGGAGTCCTGACTTCGTTGAACAAACACGAGGGTTGAAGGGCCATCCCCGCCGTAAGTCGAGAATGTACCCCAGGTCCCCGCCGCAACTCGAGAAAACCATGAGACTTCCCCCTCCAAGCGAGATGAGGCCCGATTCCCCTGCACTGCATGCAGAAGCAATTCCGTGAGCCCCTGAAACATGTC